>APFE030182959.1:104026-132307 GCA_000404065.3 Pinus taeda | reverse complement strand
CCCCCGCGCATTTTCTTTGAAATTTGTTAATGTTTGTTTAATAAAATTTCCAACGCGCCAAACACATTTAACCCATTTCCTAAAGTTCAAACCCACCGCGCCGTGAAAAATTAAACTTTTAACGCGCGCGCTCTTTTATTAAACTCCGCGCATCTCCCTTTCCCGTCCACTGTCGGATCGCTCCCCCCCAGATCCGACGGCCCTTGTTCATATCGGGTGCCCGATTTTGGTGGTAGGTTACCACCCAATGTCCGACGATTTTACCGTCGTACACCTGGACAGGTGGCGGCCTCCCATTGCATCAGGCCGCCCCTGACAAAAACCACCTCTGTACCAAAGGCGGTCCGATGCACGGGCCAAAACCGCCCTCCCCTCACGTAACAGGAGTGTCGCGTCACCCTGCCACATCGTCTCCACGTCACCTCACACTGCCTGCGCCCGGCCCATGTCACCCTGCCATGTGTCATTGCCACATCACCTTGATGACGTTAGCATGCTGACATCATATCCGTACCAGAGGACCCCATTGCTGACGTCATCCGCCGTACAGCTGACGTCATGCTGACGCAGCAGCCAAAACGGAAATTTGCGCAAGCGCGAAAGTCGAGCTCGGAGCTCCGGAATGAGAAACGGAGGCAGTTTTCGAAGCGCTAATTGCGCATCGCTATGGGAAATGGGCCATATGGGGAATCTTGATTCCTTGGCCCTTTTTGCACCGAAAAGGGCCCGATTTTGCCAAAATTAAGATTGAAGACAGAGAGAGGGACCAGGAATAAAGATTAAAGAGTATCAGACAAATATGCAGACAAAAAAACATCTGAAAGAGATCAGGAGCGGCAAAGACCATCAATGTAGTGGCAAAGTGTATCAGAGGAGATTCTCAGCGCTCGAGCAAATCCACAGTAAAAGGAAAGCCTGAAAGCAAGAAGCAATTGAAGATGCATTGAAGCTCACAGCACAAATGACGCACAATAAAACTCACAGGAGATTAGTGGACCAGAACTCAATGCACAGTTATGACAGAACCACTGCACCAAGTCACACAGGACACCTCATCAACTCAACTTGATTCAGTTGCCTCTGGCGCAGCCCAAAGGACTTACTTGCATTTAATTCCAGCAACAATTAGGTTTTTAGAAAAAGCTTTTTCCTGCAGACCTGTTTAGGTCAGTTGAATAAATGACTTTAGATATTTTGCTTATATATACCACCCTGAAAAATGGAGTAGGGGTTTGGTTAGTTGGTTGGTCGATTAGTTGCTTGATCTTCGGTTTTTCGATATTTTTCTCAAGCAGAGACTCGCACTGTAACTGTGATACTTTCTTTAACCAAAGACTGCTAAAAGCATGGATTCTGAAACTGTCTGTTGTGTTTAATTGGCCGAGGAGTGACTGTGGAATTCCTGTGCTTCTACATGGTTCAATAAGTGTTTCTTAACTCTGTTAGTTTTTCATGTTTGTTTTATCATCATTCCGCCATCTAAATTGCAGAAAAGAAGAATAGTTTGGGATTTGCTTAGATGCACCCTAGGCTCAATTTCTGCAATTTTTTCATGTTTTCATCAGGAATAGTTATGAACATGCATACTTAAATGATCTTGTTTACGCTGTTTCTTTCACATATGAATGATAGTTTAGGAATTCTTAACTGCTCCTAGACAACCATTCATTCACTTCTTCTCCCTGTCAGTTTTGATGAAAGATTATTAATTGTCTTTCATCCCTAACCATCATTCCATCCTTTCAGCAAAATTGTCTCATGTGTGGCTATCCCGCTCCACAATCCTCTTGTGACCAAGAAAACGCAACAGCAAGCCGTAATCCATGACTCCATGCCCAATGGTTTGAAACTCATCACACTTTACTTTGCCTCTCTACTTGGAATTGTCTTCCATACAGGCATCTTCCATCCAAACAAAAAATCAAAACCCCCGAACCCAACAACTAGCCTAAAATCATCATCAACAAAGTTAAATCATTAAGAGAGAGCCCTCTCTGATTGCAGGTGGGCTAGAACCTGCAATCCAAAGATTGGTTTGTGGTTACCTCGGCCGTATCCCTACAGGAGCCTAGGGACAACCTGAGTGATAACATGGTACACATCAAAGAAGAAGATATCTACAAGACCATTTCATACTATATATGAGCATTATGAGTTTGTAATGGGTATGTTTTGTCCTACTAATGCTCCAGCGACTTTCATGTGTTTAACGAATAGTGTATTGCATCCTTATCTGGAAAACTTTGTGATAGTGTTCATTGATGATATTGATCTGAATCTTGATCGCTAAATTGACTTGGTTTATCAAGCTTTTAAAGGTCTTTTTCATGTCTTTAAATCAATATCAAAAAGCTCAAATTTAATAAAATGTCAAAATTATAGATGATCTTACAGCAAATAAACAATAACAACAATACACACAATGAAAAACAACACCAGAAATTGATAACGAAGTTTGGCTATCTCAAAGCCTACATCTTCGATCCTGGTCTTCAATGGGGAGGCCTCTTTATTAAATATTTAAAGCCATAAAACTACATCAAATACATTCATGACGGGTTATGTTGTGTTCTGCTTGACCTCAGGATTCCAACGCAACTGACAACACCGAAAAAAAGCTTCTTGGAACTCCTAGAATGAGCCTCCAAAGTTTTGTTATCTCGCTAGTTTGTCACTGTCTATGCATAAAAAAACACTGCTGCCATAAAATTCAATTGTGTCCTCACTGGCACGTTGGTAAAATTTTATAACAAAATGTGAGAGATTAAAAAATCAAATCCTGACCTCCTCGTCCGTTAATTCTGAAATAATATATATATATAGTGTTGTACCATATCCCACCATATCGTACAATATATTAACCTTATTCCTCCACCCACTTATCATAAAGTGTATGTAATATTCCCCATGTATTAAAATATATGGAGGCTTATCTTAAAATATATTAACCCTATCCCTCCCCCCACGTATCATAAAGTGCATGTAATATTCCCCATGTATTAAACTATATGGAGGATTTTAATTATTCGAACCATCTTTAATATATGGTTACCACAAATATGCTACGAATCATTAATATTTGGAATTCGTTGATTATGGAGGGGGCGTTAATTTTGGCGGAGTTTCATATACATTGACCATTAAAAATTTGGCGAGAGGTGTTAACTATGGAGAAGTTGATGGATATGGTAGAGGTTATGGATAGATATGGTGGAGCCGCCAATCATGGCGGGCTCTATCATTTTTTTGCCAACCAACCAAACGTATTACCATAAAACAATTTGGTGCTTATTATATATCAAATGACATGCAATGGTGTAGTGGTAAATGGTTGAGTTTGTAAGGTGGAGGTCTAGAGCTCAAATCCTTTTTTATGGTTGATTGATAAAAAATACTTTTTAACAATTTGCTAGTGTAACATGGCTTTTCTCGCTTGGGCCAGATGTTTTCCTATCATTGGGTCACGTGGTACCTTATGATTGGCCTTCTTGTCCCAACCAAAAAAATACCACTTGTCACCATTTTATGAAATGGCAAGAAAGTTGGAACCAAGAGCCTTGGAACCACGATTCAGAATCTTAATCTGTAATTGTGAACTTTGACCTTTTGACCAACTTTGACTTTGACTTTTTGACCCGCTTTGACCACAAATAACTTCTGCATATGAACTCGATTTTCACCCATTCAAGTTGTGTTGTTTTATGAGCTCTACAAATTGGAACTAGTTTCATTCAAATCTGAAGAATTTGAATTTTTGGCCATTGTAGATCCTTTTTGGATCATTCCTAATCATTTCTCCCCACTAAGACCTTTTGAACTGCTAAAACATTTTTTACACTATTATGACGTGGAGATAATGTTGTTGTCTCTCCAGCTATCCTGTGTCACTGAGATAATATATTTTGTGCACCTGTCTTGTCATAACCAATTGTTTAAAAACCATGACAATTAAAAACACATTATTAGTTGTTTGCATGTTCTTACATCTTTCTGTTTCCATTGATTTTTCCAAAACCAATGTACAACACATCAATAGTGATAATAAAAATAAAGATGGTATTGTAAACAAACCGATATGTTTACCCTTCTTGATAGGTTTGCACGATAACACCTTATGTTGTAGTGTTGTTGCCTCCTGAAGCATAACATGGTCAAATCTACCTGTTGCAACCATTTCTCTTCCTTTCTTTAGATCAATGGTTTTGCTCACTTTCGTTGACATGAGTGGGAAGCTTTCACTTCTCATTCCCACTGCTAATATTTTAGTCTCATGTTTGGACTTGGATCCATAGTTCTGTTGTGTTATTTACATTTCTTGCTTGTCTTTCTGCTTTCTTTTCCGATATTAGAGTTGCTTATGCTCCAATTCAAGGTGTAGCTTCCAACAATGTTCATCATTATGGCCTTTCTTCTTGAAGTGTGAGAAAGGTGCTTTTACATCTTTCTTCTTGCCACGAAAACTTGGAATACTTTCTTCATACTTTTCTTCCTTCCTTATGGCCATCATCTTCCTGTACAAATCTCTTCTCTTCCAGCACTTGGCAACGTAATGGTTAGATAACTTACAAAAAGTGCACAGTTTTCTATGCCATAAACTTTTCACATTTACAATTTTCCTAAAATAAAAAAAAAAATGTCGCAACAACTAACTTTATTATACCTCAAATGATTGTCCCTAGCGCATGCATGTTGTGAATATTATGTGCTCATTCTTTCACTTGACAGCTCGCATGCCTTACTGCTAGATGAACATTCCTACCAATCTCTGAGTGGCTGGCACATAGGAGGTATCCCCAATTTCATCTTGAGTGGATGAAACATATGACGTATCCCCCGAATGTACACACATCTCGTCATTTCTGATTACTGGAGAACTGGGTTTAGCATAACTTTCTCCAACTTTCTATTTCTTGGCCTTCTACAACTCGAGACACAATATTCATTTATTTTCATTTGAATATTTGAGCAATTTCCTGAGCTCTACAATTTCTAGTCAAAGACTATGGTTATCGTCCTCCAAATATTGTACCCTTGCTCATTTCAAGCCTTTAGCCATATCTAATTTCACAAATTCATCTTCACCTAGTGAACATGCACACTTATAAACCAAAGTTATCAAAAAGTCGCTCTAGTACCACTTGATCTTAATCCCAATCGTTAAATTGATACTTGGTTTATCAAACTTTTAAAGGCCTTTTTCATGGATTTAAATCACCATTAAAAAGCCCAAATTTAATAAAATGTGAAAATTGTAGATAATATTGCAGCCATTAAATAATAATAGCAATACACACAATTAAAAACAACACTCTAAATTGATAATGGTGTTTGACTATCTCAAAGCCTACAACTTTGGGCTCAGTGTTCAATGGGGAGGCCTCTTTATTAAATCTTTAAAGTCATCAAAGTACATCAAAATTACATACAATACATTCCTGACTAGTCCTGTTGTGTTTTGCTCTACTTCAGGGTTCCAATGCAACTTACGACACCTAAAAAGGCCTCCTGAAACTCTTGGAATGAGCCTCCAAAATTTTGTTATCTCACTAGTTTGTCACTCTCTCCGCATAAAAACTCTTTCTGTTGCAATAAAATTCAATTGTGTCCTCAGTGGTGCGCTAGTTAAATTTCATAATAAAATGTAAAAGATTAAGGGTCAAATCTCAACCTCCTCACCAGTTAGTTGTGATATGCTATACAAATATATAAATAAAAAAATAAAACAAATGATATGGTATTATACCATATCTCACCCTATCTTACAATATATTAACCTCCTCGTTGGTTCGTTGTGTTATTGTATACAAAAATATATATATATATATATATATATATAACTATATAACAAAATGATATGGTGGTATACCATATCCCACCATATCTTATAATATATTAATCTTATCCCTCAACCCATGTATCATAAAGTGCATGTAGTATTCCCCGTGCATGTAGTATTCCCCATTTATTAAATTATATTGTGGCTTTTAATTATTCGAGCCATATTTAATATATTGTTACCACAAATATGGAATTCGTTTATTATGGAGGGGGCGTTATTTGTGGTGGAGTTTCATATACATGGACCGTTGAAAATTTAGTAGAGGTGTTAACTATGGAGAAGTCGATGGATATGGCAGAGTTTATGGATAGATATGGCAGAGCCGCCAATCATGGTGGGCTCCACCATTTTTTTATCTAACCAACCAAACGTATTACCATAAAATAATTTGACACCCTTTATATATCAAATGACATGTAGTGGTGTAGTGGTAGATGGTTGCGATGGTAAGGAATAGGTCTTGGGATCGAATCCCTTTGGGTTGTTCGATTCATAACAAAAAAATTAATCAATCCAACATGGCCATGTGGCCTTTCCTAGTTGGGCTCTGTGTCACTTTTTCATTGGGCCACTTGGTATTTCAGGATTGGTGCTTTCCTAGTTGGGCCATGTGTCACTCTTTCATTGGGCCACTTGGTATCTCTGTGTCACTCTTTCATTGGGCCACTTGGTATCTCAGGATTGGTGCTTTCCTAGTTGGGCCACGTGTCACTCTTTCATTGGGCCACTTGGTATCTCAGTATTGGTGAGCCAAATTTAGAAAGGGCTATGTGTCACCCTTTCATTGGGCCACTTGGTATCTCAGGATTGGTGCTTTCCTAGTTGGGCCACGTGTCACCCTTTCATTGGGCCACTTGGTATCTCAGGATTGGTGCTTTCCTAGTTGGGCCACGTGTCACTCTTTCATTGGGCCACTTGGTATCTCAGTATTGGTGAGCCAAATTTAGAAAGGGCTACGTGTCACCCTTTCATTGGGCCACGTGGTACCTCGGGATTGGTGATCCAAATTTAAAAGGAATTCAATATCGGGATTGGTGATCCAAATTTAAAAAGGAATGCAACAAATTATAGATATAACTATAGATACAAAGATGTAGCAAAAATAACAGTTCATTTCATTAATATCAAATATTAAATACCAATCCAAATTTAAAAAGGAATGCAATATCGGGATTGGTGATCCAAATTTAAAAAGGAATGCAACAAATTACAGATATAACTATAGATACAAAGATGCCGCAGAAATAACACTTCATTTCATTAATATCAAATATTAAAATATGCTTACAAATAAAATGAAAATTTAAAAAGGAATGCAACAAATCATAGATATAACCATAGATACAAAGATGCAACAGAAATAACACTTCATTTCATTAATATCAAATATTAAAATATGCTTACAAATGGAATGGAAATAAGACTAGCTCGAGTGATGGTAGTTTATCTCTAAAAAGAGATGTAGTGGCTACATGCCTCTAAACTGTGTTACAATGAGGCTCAAAGGCCTATTTATTATTGAAAAAAATGAGGAAACCCTAAACAACCAAAATGCTAACCTCGGGATATGTAACACCAAGAGCTTGTGGGCCCCGTTGGGGTTAGTTGGGTAGCCAACTTCCCGAGGTCATAACTTGGTCATATTATCTCTGTTTGGCACATACGATACCTTGTTGGAAAGGTCTCTCTGATCACTACTAGTTTTTCCTACAAGCTTGCAATGGACCTTAAAAAACATCGTTTAGGGGGTAAAAGCTACTTCGGAATTTCGAGACCCGACAAACTGCTAAAAGTAGTAAATGCTTAAATGAATAAGGAAACAAATGAAACCGAATGAAGGTCTAGGTGGAATAGGTGGGTGGCCACCAATATCCACTTGGATCATTCTTCCCCCCTTGAAGCATCAATGGTCCCCATTGTGTGCAATGCCTCCATGAGATGAGTAAATTTCTGCTGGACCTGGTCCTTGGTGAGCCACTTGCCTTGGTGCAGGAGTTGGTTAGCGTTGAAAACCCGATATTAACTGGATCTTTTGTTGGCAAGTGTTCTTGACCTGTGTGTCCATAATCCAATTAGTTGTGGTCTGTTCCACGCAGTCTGGGTTTAACTTTGTTGATGTGAGTTGTTTTGCAATGCCTTATGCACCCAACAATGGTGAGAAGTATGGTCGAGGGCAGTCCACATTGAACACTGGGTGCAGGCCAAGGAATGGGAGAATGTTGATCTCAAAATAATTCTCTCACAACCATGATAATGGTGTAAGGACAATATCGGAGTGGTATGAGCTTCTGATGGGCTTTGGTAAGGTGTTCTTTCTACAAATTAAACTAGACTTTGTCGCCCACCTGAAAATTGTGTGGCACTCGATGTTGATCATGTCATTGCTTGTACTTGGCATTTGACTTCTCCAGGATGTCGTGAACCTGCTGGAAGATGTGTTGGATGTGTTAAATAATATGGTCGCTTTATCATCCTCAAACAGTACATGTGTGGATTTTGTCTGTGTAGTTGCACGAGGCATGGTAACACCAATTAGACACAATGGTTGAAATCCTAGACCCACTTGAAAGGGACTGCGACCAGTCGAGCTATGGAGAGCTCTATTATAACGTTGTTGCACATATGGAAGACTCTCATTTTGGGTTTAAGGATGCTTGGAGTTGTACATGCAGAGTATGTGCATTATCATTCTTTTGACAACCTCCATCTGGCCATCAGTTTGGGGATGGAAAGTAGTGAATTTGGTGAGTTTGGTGTCCAATAGCGTCCAGAGGCTTGACCAGAATGTGCTCAGGAATATACTATCCCGATCTGATATAATGGTCTACGGGATCCCAAAATGTAACCATACTCGTTCAAAGAAGAGTTTGGTAGTTTCCTTTGCTATGATACTCTTCTTGTAGGGAGCCAATATAGTCATCTTAGAAAATCTATCCACGACCACAAATACACATTTATTACCATACTTGGTAGAAGGGAGGCCATACATATAGTCCATGGAGATGGATTCCCACGATTGGCTAGAAGTAGGCAGAGGAGTGTATAGGCCTTGCTTCTTGATGGTTGGCATAGCGATGACGCAAGCACTGCATGATCTAATATACTTCCCAACATCCAGTTGAAGTTTGGGCAAATAAAAGTATTTTTGTAGTACTGCCACAGTTTTCTCCACACCAATGTGTCTTGCGACCCGACTGTAGTGCGCCTCCCAAATCATTTTGGCACGCTCGCTTGAAGGAACACAAAGGTGGACCATGTAGCATAATAATGAGTCCTATAGGTGGAAATTAAGAACTTGCTTGCCTGCTACTAGTGTTTGGTATGTCGAGGTGGAATTTGGATCATTTTTGTATAGTTGCGGCCATCCAGAGGTCTCGTGACCACAAGAGTTGAGAACAGTAGTCAGTGTTGCAACTAGGGGTCGGCTGAGGTAGTTTGCAACATGATTGGTGCTACCCTTTTTGTATTTAATGTTCAAGTGGAATTGTTGCAGATATGTAGACCACTTCTGATGGTAATCATTCTGCAACTTCCCTTGTGTTCGTATAAACTAAAGAGGTCAATGATCGGTGTGGATGGTCGTCTCCTTCCCCAAAATGTAGTGCTTCCATTGTCAGCAAGCCTACATGATGGAATACATCTCTTTATCATAGATGGGGTACTTCCAAATTGTATTGGAAATTGTCTCACTATGATAGGCCATTAGATGCCTATGTTGGGTGAGGACTGCACCAATAGCATAGTCTGAGGTATTTGTCTCAATTTCAAATGGTTGTTGCAGGTCTGGCAGTGTAAGTGTCGACGCAGAGTGGAGGTGGTGCTTCAACTCAACGAACGCCTTCTGTTGGGACTCAGACCAGAAAAACTTTCCTTTTGCCCCGCCCTTAGCAATCTAACTCAAAGGCCAAGTGATATGGGAGAATCCCAACACGAACCTCCGATAGAAATTTACAAGTCCCAAAAAGCTGCAAAGCTCCGTTAGAGTGGTTGGGGCTAGCCAGTCCCGAATGACTTGAAACTTGGCCGGGTCTACATGCATGCCACACTCATCTATGATGTAACCTAAGTATTGGACCTGGCTCATGCCAAAGGTGCACTTCTCCAAGTTGGCACATAGTTTGTGTTGCCAAAGGGTTTGAAGGGCCTGTCGAATGTGTTTCAAGTGTTCTTCACAACTCTTGCTAAAGATGAGGATGTCATCTAGATAAACCACCACGAATGAGTTGGTGAAGGGCCACAATATGTCATCCATTAGCCTCATAAAAGTAGCAAGGGCACTTTTCAACCCGAAGGGCATAACCAACCATTCAGAAAGGCCTTCCTTGGATTTAAAAGCGATCTTCCATACATCTGCGGGCTCTATTGCAACCTAGTGATAACCAGACTTCATATCGATTTTGATGAAACACTTGGCCCCCTTGAGTTGGTCCAGCAGGTCATCAATCCATGGGATTGGATACCTGTTCCTGATACTGATTTTATTTAGTGCCCTATAATCAATGCAGAGCCTCTAGGTCCCATCCTTCTTCTGTACAAGTACAATCAGACTCCCACAAGGTGAGGAAGTTGGTCGGATGTGCCCTTTCTGCAACAACTCCTAGATTTTCCACTTGATCTCTTCATTTTCTAGAATAGAGCGGTGATATATCGACTCGTTGAGTAGAGACACTCTAGGAATCAGGTCGATTGAATGCTTGTCCTAACAATGCAAGGGTACCCCTGTGGGTGAGGAGAAGATGTTCTTGTATTCTTCCACAACCATATCCACCTGCTTCTGCTACTTGGAGAACCCTTCTCGGGGGCCATGGTCGTGGCTACGACCTTCCCCATACTTTGAGAGCGAATCAAAATGAAAACAAATTTTTCATTTTGGGAGATGACCTTACTGCATTTCTTAGCGGAGATTAAAGAGATGGCATAGGTGGGGCTACCTCCGGTATCCTGTATAACTTAGTACCTAAAGAAATAATAACAAAGTGAGGTCTAGAATCATATACAACATGTCCCTTCCATAAGTATGGTTTTCATAATACTACATCACAAACTTCAAGATGAGAAACATCATATAGTAGCTCATCCATGAAGGGCTTGATGTTGTAGGGAGGAAACACTGTTGGCTGACATGGAGATATTGTCCTTGGTGAAGCCACTCGATGGTATACAGATGTGGATGTGTTGTAGTAAGTAGGCCCAACCACTTCATGACCTCTACTGAAATGAGGTTCTTTTGGCTCCTACTGTCGACAATGAACTGCAGCAATATCCTTCACCCACATCTCTTAGTGGAATAGGCACTCCCCCTATTTTAAATCTTCAGGCTCGATCTTCTAGATCTTGGTGGTGGCTAAGGTGGTACTGGGCTCCGTTTCATTGATCTACTTCCCTTTGTCATTATGCTTGTCAGGTTCTTAATAAGAGTCGGAACATGCATTAGACTCAGAAGCCTTAAGCTCGATCACCAGTGATTGCTTGACCCGACACTCACTTGTGTTGTGAGTGGAGCTTTTATGGAACTCACACCACTTTCTCGTGTCCTTCTTTGTCTTCGTGGTGTCATTCTTTGCTTGTAGCTTTAGTGGGTTATCTTGGGTCTCCCCGCCTTGGCTTTTCCCTTTTCTCTGCGGTTTGGGGGCGCCTTTCCCTGGCTTCAGATTCGCAGATCCAAAGTCTCACTTTTTATGTTTAAGCTTCTACTCGATCTTGACAGCGTATTAGTACGTCGTGCTGAGCGAGGAGATTTCCAGGAACTCCATCTCATCCTAAATGTAACTTTGTTGGAAATTTCAGTACTTGAGTACCAAATGTTTCTCAAAATCCTTGACACCCAACTTTGTGCGAAGGGTATGAAAAACATTGGTAAACTCTGGCACGTCTTGGTCCCTTCCCTGTCGCAGTGTGGTCCACTTTATGTATTTATCCTCATAGCTCCCAATAGGGTAGTAATTCTCCTTGATGGCATCCTGGAACGAATCCCAAGTGGGTGTGGAAAAAAATAATGAGGGCATACTTTTATCCTTCTTCTCACAGTAGGTTTTCCACCAGTCCTTAACATGGGGGGTGGCTTTGAGAAGAGAAAAAAGTAATATTTTCTTGGCTGGAAAAATCATGAACATAAAAATATCCTTCTAGCAGATTTAACCATTTATCTATGGTGTCCACATCTATCTGACCCTCAAATATGGGAATGTCAAATTTAACTTGTACCTTAAAGGGTGTGGTGCTTCCAGAGTAGCTGCTAGGAGTAGATGTGTCACCCTTGGGTAGTCGTTGAAGGATCTGGGAAAAGTTGTCCATCATTGCATTCCTCTGTCACTCGAGGGCTTCTTCGAGCAAGATTTTGAAAAGATCTCCTGCCCCCTCATATTTGTTTTCTTCCCCCACGGGAAGATGTCAGGATTTGTGAGGTTGGTCTTGTAAAGGTTCCACTAGTTTAAGCCCTAACTCCTTATATCCTAACCTCGTTGGGGATATGCAAAGAAAAACAAAGAAAGAGCAGACCGCTCTGATACCACTGATCTGAATTTAAACAGGAATGCAACAAATTACATATATAACCATAAATACAAAGATGCAATGGAAATAACACTTCATTTCATTAATATCAAATACTAAAATATGCTTACAAATATAATGGAAATAATACTAGCTCGAGCGATTGTAGCTTATCTCTGAGAAGAGATGTGGTTGCTACATGCCTCTGAACTATGTTAAAATGAGGTTCAAGGACCTATTTATTATTGAAAAACATGAGGAAACCCTGAATAACCAAAACCTTAACCCCAAGAGATGTAACACCAAGAGTTTGTGGGCCTCGTTGGGGTTAGTTGGACAACCAACTTCCCGGGGTCATAACTTGGTCATATTATCTCTGTTTGGCGTGTATGATACCTTGTTGGAAAGGTCTCTTCGAGTACTATAGGTTTTTTCGTAGGCTCATAAGACTACAGGCCTGCAGCAGACCTAAAAAAATATGTTTAGGGGTCAAAACTGCTCTGGAAATTTGGAACCCCAAAAAATTCTAAAAATAGTAAATGTTGAAATAAACAAGGAAACAAATGAAACCGATTGGAGATCAAGGTGGAATAGGTGGGTGGCTACCAATATCCACCTGGATAAATTGGCCCTCTAGTCCCAACCAAAAATTGCCACTTGTTTCCATCTAATGAAGCCACGTGGTGGTCAAAACCATGAGCCTTGGAACCACGAGAATCTTGAGCCGAAATAGTGAATTTTGACCTTTTGACCAACTTTGACCATAAATTTTATCATGAATAAATTCTACATACATACTCTTTTTTTGTCTATTCAAGTTGCGTTGGATTCGTTTTTTCGATCTCTACACAATGGCACTAGTTTTTCTCGAATCCAAAGACTTTGTATTTTTAGCCATTTTATATCCCTTTTGGATCATTCTTGATTAGAGGAAGAACATGCAGAACACTTGGAAACAATGTTAATATTGATGAAAGAGAATTAGTTGTATGCCAAACTTAGCAAGTGCAGTTTATTTCAAACAAAAGTTCATTACTTGGGGCATGTTGTTTCCAGGGAAGGTATAGACATGGACCTAGAAAATATCAAAGCTATCATGGAGTGGGCGACTCCTAGGAATATGGATGAGTTAGATCATTCATGGGACTAGCAAGTTATTACAGGGGGTTCATTAGGAACTTCTCACGGATTTCCTATCCTATTACATCATTGTAGAAAAAAGGGAAGATGTTTGAATGGACTGAGGAGTGTGCAGCTACTTTTGAACAGTTGAAGTGTTTTCTTACAAATGCTATGGTCTTGAAGATTGCAAAACCATAAAAAGAGTTCATGGTATGTACAGATTCTTTCAAGAGAGAACTTGGTGGAGTCTTGATGCAGGAAGGACATGTAGTATGTTATGAATCAAAGAATTTGAATGAGAGTGAGAAAAATTATGTGACACATGATCTTGAGTTGGAATCTATCATTCATGCGTTGAAGATGTGGAGGCATTATCTTCTTCAGAGGAGGTTTATTCTTATGAGAAATCATAGTGGAATGAGGTACCCATTTTACCAACCTAATCTAAATGTCAGGCAAGCTAGATGGTTGGCTACTCTCGGTGATTTTGATTTCAAGATCAGGTATATCAAGGGAATGGAGAATAGGGTTGTAGATGCTCTTAGCAAATGAGTGCAGGTGAATCACATTGTAGCAGTGAGTTCTTATGGGATAGATTTGCAAGAGTGTATCTTACAGGTAGGAAAAAATGATAACAAGTACCAACATCTAAAGCATAGGTTATAGCAGCAAGGTGAAGGTGATAGGGATGAGGAATATCATCTCATAGTAGATGGCTTGGTCGGATTCAGGACCGAGATTTATGTACTAGATGGTAGCGAGCTCAAGAAGCTTAGTTCTACTATTGGACGAACTTGAAGAAAGAGGTGGTTGAGTTTGTTGCTAGATGTTTGGATTTCCAGTAGGTAAAAGTAGAGTGCAAGAATTTGGGTGGCTTATTACGGCCTATTCTGATTCCATAGTAGAAAACGGAGTTCATTTCCATGGACTTCATTACATGTTTTCCTAGGACATCGAGACAACATGATTCCATCATGTTTGTAGTTGACATGTTAATTAAGGTATCTCACTTCATTGCTGTTAAGTCTACTAATTTGGCTAGTGAGGTAGCTCAAATATTCATCAAGGAGATAGTGAAATTGCATGGTGTTCCTAAGAAAATCATATCGAACATGGATTCCAAGTTCACTTTTAGGTTTTGGAAAGAGTTGTTTGTAGGTTTGGGATCAGATTTGGATTTTAGTACAACTTATGATCCGCAGACAGATGGAAGGATGAAGAGGGGTGACATGATTCTTGAGGACATGTTGAGGATGTATATCATGCATCAGCAGAGGAAGTGGGAGGAGTATCTTCCACTAGTAGAGTTTGCATATAATAATGGGTATCAATATTCCTTGAAGATTAGTCATTTTGAGGTTCTCTACGAGTAGAGTTCTAACACTCCCATTAGCTAGAGTGATCCAGTGAACAAGGTATTGATTGGACAAGATATGTTGGCAAAGATGGAATATGAAATGTAGGTTATTAAGAGGAATTTGAAGGCAACATAGGATATGCAGAAGAGTTATTTAGATTAGCACAGGGTATTTAAGGAGTTTGAGGTTAGGGAGCATGTGTACTTACACATCAAGCCTAAGAGGAGCTCCTTAAGGATTGGGTCATGTGCCAAGCTGGCATCTCAGTATTGCAGCCCTTTTGAGATTCCTGAGAGGATTGGACCAATAGCATACAAACTTGCACTAGCTCCAACAATGAAATTCCATGATGTATTCCATGTTTTATTGCTTAAGAGATATGTCTATGATGTTGATCATGTGATTGACTAGTATGTATTGCAAGTGGAAACAGAGAGATAATTCTAGCCAGAACCATAATGCATATTGCACCGAAAACATCTCATGCTCTGGAACTGAGCAATAGAACAAGTTAAAGTGTAGTGGAAACACTTTGGGCATGATGAAGCTACATGGGAGATGGTTGATCAAATGTGGGCTTTGTATCCTTCATTATTTGTTGGGTCTAGTAAATGGTTTTTGGTATATGTATGTATATATGTGTATGGTTGTATTTACCATGATGAGTTGTGTTATAAAGCTCTAAAAAGCAGTATGATTTTCATATTTGTCAGGTTGGTCATGGTTTGCAACAATTGTAATTGTAAACACTATATCAAGCTATGTTATAAAGCTCCATAGGAAGTATGTTTTGTTTCAACGGTCTTCTCATCATAGGTGTCATAAAACACTGAGGACAGTGTTCCCCTAAGAGGGAGGGGTTTGTAACAACCCCGAGTTAAAATTTCATGTAATAAAGGTTAATAAAGATAAAATAAGACTAAGGTCATGGGACATGTATTCTATAGGTTTTAACCGTGTACAGAATTACCTACATACGAATTCTAAAAACAGAAAATAAACAATGGTGAGAGCATAAAACATAAAACGGATATACATAGATATTTTCCCCTGGATCCCAAAACTGGGACTACCAGATTGATTTTTCATTATATTCATTTCAATGTTATAATACATATATATACATGCCGAAGCATCCATAAACCTCAATCCATTAATACTAGATTAGAACATAGTTGTAGTTCCCTTGACTGGATCTACAAAATACTAAGGACAGAAAAACATCATGCCCAAAACCATGTGCGAAATCCATGCACAAAACCATAGGTAGTTATGGCCACCTAATATAGGGCTCAAAAAAAATCCCCGGGGCGCTACCCCGGACCCCGTGCAGAGGGGCTACCACCCCCGAGCTTGGGTTATTCGTGGAAAGAATATAACAGAATCCAACATATTCCAAGATGAAATTTGGGCAAATCACTATAGTGGGCATCACTTTCAGTTTATCAATGCATATGGAAATTGGAAAAGACATTAGCAAAGGAAAAGAGGCATTAATTGGAATTTATTTATGAGAAATAAAAGAAAATATGAGAAAAGGAAGATGAAGAGACACAGATTTACATGAGAGAGAAATTAGAAGGAAAATGAATGAAAATGGAGAAAAATGAGACATCAATAATAAAAAGGCTTTAGAGAACCAGTTCATAGCTTTTGTCAGTTTAGTTTTGGAATTAGTTTGAGAGAGAGAGAGAGAGAGCACCAATAGGAGAAATAAATTAAGAAAAGGGAAGAAAAGGAAAGCAAAGGACAAGTGAAGATTTTGTAGGTAACAGGTTGCATGTGTGATTTCCTAGATGAGGTGTGAATGCATGGTTCATGCATTTGTGCATTTAGTTCATTTTCTATGATTGGCATGGGTTTTTCCTTGTTTGAAAGTGATTTTAGCCTTTCCTTTCCATTTCTTGGATAACCAAGGTGTGATGGGATTCATTTATTGGTTAAGTTTTGGATTGCTAGAAATTTTTGGAACTAGGTGAGGTAGTCTTAGGAAAATTCCTAAGGGTTGGGGGTGGATATGGGTTTCTCCTGGAAGCCCTCGATAGGTGGGTGGATACATGTAAATTCCTCAAGCTATGAAGGAATTCTTAGGCATCCAGGCTTGTTTTGGTTTTGTGATCTCTTTACTAGTTTTGGAAAGATCATGTAGTTTTAGGGTGGAGGAGTTTTAACATCTAGATTCCCTTGGTTTACGATGTCTTGTTTTATCCCATGAGATTCCACATTCATTCTTGGAATATGCCACGGGTTTGATTGGATGAAAGAAAGATTTTGTTAATCTCAATCTATAGTGGTGTGGTATGTGGAAGTCCCTGACTTGGTTGGCATTTGCATATGTTTTTCTTTCTTTTTTTTCTTTTTTTACATAATCGGTTGCTGTTTATATTCCAAAAAAAGGTTGAGGAGGTTGAGCTCCTGTATTACAAGGAATTATGCCCGGGAAGCAAAGCAAGGAAATACTATAGGGAAGACAAAATTCCTCTTTTCTCCTGCCATTTCTGGCTTTTGGAAAACCCGAACAAGTATAAATTCTAATGAACTAGAATAATAAGAAACAGAATTTGTAGGGCATGCTTAGTCTATGTTTATATGACTGATCTAGTGGGCTGTAGAATCTTCGGGCTTGCTATCAACTTCAGCGTTCCTTAGACTTGAAGAGCTAGTGTTGGGAACATTTCTTTTTTCCATCATGAACTTCAGAATGTCGATGGACTCCTGAGCATGGCTACATTTGTTGGAGAGATCATTAAACTGCTCCTGGAGTGAAGTAACTCTATGGAGAAAAAGATTAAGGCCGGCATCATGCTTCTCACTAGTGATCCGGGCATGAATGTCGATTTTGGCATCCAAAATTTTCTGATGAGCACAGATTTGTTGCAATTTTGCTTACAGATCAACGAAGTGGAGACAGTCTTCGCTTCTTGCCATTGAGGGAGGCTGATCTATGTTCTCGGTGCTCTAAGAGAGAAGAGCTCTGCTAAACTGTTGAACCAATGAGACTGGGAGTAGGGAGCTTGGTGGAGGGATGAACGTGAAGAGAGAATGGGAGTGATGGATCAGAGTAGAGGAACAGCTGGAGAAATTGCTGCTAGGGAGAAGAGGAGATGCGAAAATGAAGGAGGGAGAGAGCAGATAAGTAGGCGGGTTCTAACAAGAGGTCTGATGAGGAGTTAAGGGAAAGGGGGTAGAGATCATGAGAAATTGATGAGGAGGATCATGGGGGAGGAAATGGCGGGGCAGAGTGGCATGGGCGATGGGACAAAAGAGAGTTGTGCGGATCGTTTCCAGAGATTCGGTGGAGAAGTCATAATGTTGTCGAATATCTAGGCGTATTTTAGCAGCGATCAGGACTTGAATCTTCTTGAAGACACTGTGATTGTCAGTGACAGTTGAATTGCTGCAGGCCATTCTGAGCCTTGAGATGATTCTGATCATGGAAGATATTGTTGGGATTCGACTGAGTTGCATAGGATATTGCCTATGGATCTACTACAAGCTCTATTGGCACAAGTGTCGGCCTCCTTGTTGAAAGTTCGAAGAACATGGAAGAATTGGAGGTCAGTCATTTGTTGAATGAGAGCTTGAAATTGGTTGATAGCTTGTTATAGTATCACATTGGAGGCATTTCGGTTGTGAACCATTAACTAATGATGGCAACTGAGTCATCAAAGATCATTGTTGTGTTTATGCCAAGTTTTTGAAGCTGGACGAGCCCATGGTATAGTGCTAGAGCTTTAGCCCTATTGTTGAAGAGGAGGCCTAACCCCCATTCATAAGTAACTTTGATGTCTCTGTTGGCATTGTAGATGACTCCACCTGCCCCTGTTGTTCCAGGGTTACATTTGGAAGCACCATCGAAGAAGAGATAGGAGGTGTTGCTATTTCTGAGCCAAGATGAGAACTCCTCATCTTTCAATCTTACCTTCCAACTGTGGTTAAATTTGTTGAGCTGGTTGCTGATGTTCCTCCTGCTCTAGCTACTGTTGCTTTTATCCAACAAATAGCCTAAAAAGTTCCTTTCTTCAACACAGAGGCCAACAATATCGATTTTCTTTTGATTTTTAGCTGAGATGGTTTCTAAAGTAAGACTCCTTTCCTTGTTACATAGTTTCCTTGTGATTGTTTCTTTGTCTTTGAAGACCATGCGGTTTATTGCCAACCAAATGTTCATAAAAAAGAATAGGGAAGAGTATCCCAAACCCTTTTGGCTATATTGTTCTTCTTTTGTTGCCACAAATAGTTCTTCTTCCAAAGGTGCAGAACTTCTCCAATAGAGTTATGGGGGCTCCAGGGGAGATGGGCGTTGAAGGATATTTCTCTCCAATAGGTGGTGGCAAAGGGGCAGGCGATAAAGAGATTCTCGATGGTTTCTTCAGCAGCTTGGCAGTTTGGGTAGCGGGATGGTCTGATAATGCCTTGCTTTTGCAAGTTGTCAGAAGTGAGGATTTTCCCTTTTAGGAGAGCCCAGATGAAGAATTTAATTTTTGGGAGGGCCTCTGACTTCCAGACAATTTTCCAATGCGTCTAAATGGACATGGGGTGTTCACTGCTACAAATATACTGATGGGCAGCTTGAATTGTGTAATTAGAGCCGGAAGGATCCCAACAAAAGCCATCGATACCATTTTTTTAATAGGTGCTATGCTATGAAGGTGACCTTGGAGAATAGTAAAACTCGCCTTGAGGTCTATGGGTATGGCTGGAAAGGTCCATCCCATCCAAATCTGAGATTGGGTATCCCATTGAGAAATCTGATCCAAGTACTGAAGCCCTATGTTTTCAAAGAAGGAGAGAATTTGATCGGTTCCAGTTTGGCTGCTGATAGGCTGTTGTCCCATTATTTTATCTGCTTTGATTTTGATATTGGTGCCGCCCTTGGGAAATTTAGAAATGTTGTGGGCCAGAAAGGGGATTGCTTTCTTGCACAATCTCCAAATTTTAGAGAAAACTCTATTAGGGATATCATAATCCAAGAGTTGTTGTCTTGGAAAGTTTAGATATTTGGCCTCCAACACTCTTTTCCACCAAGCAGAATGGGCGCTAATGAATCTCCAAACGATCTTGCCACCAAAAGCCAGATTAAGGAACTTGGGAGATCTAATTCCTAGGCCTCCACGATCTTGGGTTTGAATGACCTGCTTCCAACTAACAAGATTGAACTTCTTTTTTTCATTTTTCCCTCCTTGCCAAAGGAAATGGCAGAGAATGATTTCCATTTTATGATGGAAAATGGTAGGAGCTTGCAGAAGAGTGAATTGGTATAAGGGCAGAGAAGAAAGATCTGTCTTCATGAGAACTAGGCAGCTTGCTGGATTGAGCCAAGTGGAACCCCATTGTTGTACTTTCCTCTTCATTTTATCTATGATAGTATCTCAGACTTCAGCTTTCAGAGGACCAGCACTCACTGGCATGCCCAGATAAGTGAAGCGCTCCCAATCTAATTTGCAAGGGACCCCAAAGGTGTTGGCGATGTTATGGAGGACTTGAGCTGTAGTGTTCCAACCATAGATGGAACTTTTGAGTTGATTGACCATACCTCCAGAGTATCTCATGTATTTGTCTAAGAGGGCTTTGAAACGGCAGGCTATTATATTGGAGGCTCCTCTAATTAACAAAGTATCATCTGCGAATTGAGAGTGGTTTATGTTTTTGACTCATTTAATACCTGTGATGAGTCTGACCCACTGATTGTAGTCCAATGCTTTACTAAAGGATTCAGACATCTAGATGAACAGATAAGGGGAAAGAGGGTAGCCTTGTCTTAGCCCTCGAGAGGATTGGAAAGAAGGTCCTGGTCTGCCATTAATAAGAGGAGAGATCCAAGGACCTGAAATGCAAGCTTTGATGAGATCAAGGAAAGGCGCAGCAAACTCCATTTTCTTTAGAACAACAATGAGCAAAGAATGCCTTACTCTATCGAAGGAATTGGCTAGGTCCAATTTTAGAATGAAGCCTTTTTCCTTTCTAGATTGGCTGGATTGAAGAGCTTCTTGGACAGGGAGGATGGAGTCAGAAATTTGCCTATTGGCCAAGAATCCTTCTTGGTTTTCAGAGATGAGAGAGGGGAGGAGAGGTTTGAGGCGAGAAGCAGGGATTTTGGTAAGGATTTTGTAAGATGAGTTACAAAGAGAAATGGGTCAAAATCGGGAAAAAGATGAAGGTCAGTTCTCTTTGGGAAGGAGGGAAAGATGGGTGGCATTGGTGAAACATCCTATTTTGCCCTTGCGTTGAATCCATTTTATCATTTTGACTAGATATTTTTTAATTATTCCCCATTAAGCTCGGTAGAAGTAGATGGGGAATCCATATGGGCTAGGAGCTTTGTCTGGTTGGAGTGTCCAAATAGCTCTTCTTATTTCTTCTTCTTTGATCTCTATGTTCAAGTTATCATTTATTTCCTTGCTGATCTTAGTGGGGAGATATTGTAGCAGATCTGAGTAATCTAAATCCTCTTTCGTTTCTGTTAAAAGAGCACTATAATGATCTGAGGTTGCCTTTCTAATGGCACCTTGAGTGGTTTGAAGATTGCTTTCTGCATCTATGATTGATGTAACATTGTTCCTAATTTTCCGGATGGTAGCCTACTTATGAAAGAAAGCAGAGTTTTTATCTCCTCCTTGCAGCCATAGCTGCCTAGATTTATTCTCCATTTCTGCTCCTCCTCTCTATTTGCGCAATATAATTGGAAGTAGAGATCGTTTTCATGGTCTTTGTCTTCCTGTGAGAGTTCGTTTTCCTTTGTTATGCTGTGAATGTATTCCAATTTGCTTTTTATCTCTTTTTTAACCTTCTCAGGTTCCGTGTAGCAGTTTTTTGCCCATTCCTTTAAGGCGTATTTGGTCCTTTTTAGCTTTTTCTCCCATATGTATCCTGGTGATCCTTCTATCTGCTAACACCAAGTGCTTTGTATGATCTCTTTGATAGCAGGAATGCTGCTCCACAGAGGGTTGTATTTAAAGGGAATGGGCCCTAAGGGGCAGTGGGCTTTGAGAACAAGAGTTGTGGGGTAATGATCAGAAGCAGAGAAAGGTAGGATGGTGGCATAAGAAGTGGAGTAGGAGGAGAGGAACGTGACATTAACCATGATTCTATCAAGTCTTTCCATGATATTTCCTTTTCCCAACCTGTGGTTGCTCCATGTGAACCTTCGATTTTTTGGGACAACATCAATAAGATTGTGATCCTGCATGATGGTCTCCAACTGCATTCTGTAAGGGTCAGGAGAGAAGAAGCCTCCTCTTTTCTCATTGGAATGGAGTATGAGATTGAGGTCTCCCCCATGAATAATATTACTGCTTTCTTCTTCATCTATGTTTGCTTTGACAGCAGCCCAACACTGCTCTTTGTCTCTGTAATGGTTTGGTGCATAGATGTTATAGATGACTATCCTTTGGCTATCTGTTGTGTTCTCTAGAATGATTTTTATCCAGTACTGGCTGACTGTGTCAGTTACTCGGTTCCAAATGCTGTGGTTCCAGAGGGTTGCAAGTCCCCCGGAGGCGCCCTTTGATTCACTAATGTTGCCATTATACTGCTTTTGTTGACCAATGATTCCTTTCATTTCTTGTTGTCCTTGTTTTGTTTCTTGTAATAATAGAATTCCTGGTTTCTCATATTTTATAAGATATTTTAAGGCAACTATTTTGGAGGGATGCCCTAGTCCCCTACTATTCCAGGATAGAACTTTTATCATTGAGTGTGAGGGGTACGGAGAGTTTCTCACCCTCCTTGCTCCTTGTGTACTGTTTCTTTATCATATTGCCCCGAAATGTAGGATTCTACGGGGTTCTGAGTGCCCATGGTAATATCCTTCTGAGCATTTTCATCTCTCTACTGCTTGGCAGACTTCTTTCCTGGCCCATGTTTTTTTTGTGCATCCATAGTTACTCCATGCTCTTTCGAAGAACTCCTGGTAAGTCTAGAAGAGGGAGGTTCTAGGGAGAGGGAGGAGGAGATAAGCAGAGGAGGGGAGGGTTCAACAACATCAGCTTGGGGCAAAGGAGGGGGTTGACTTTAGGGGGGGAAAGGACAGAAAAAGGATTGGATGAAGAAGGGGTAGGGGGAGGATGGGCTAGGGAGGGGAAGGAGGAGTTAGAGAGGGATGAGGTGGAGGGGATGGATGCATTATGATTGGGAGGGGCAGCTTTAGGGTGTGCCTTGGAGATGGGGGAAGTATTCTTTTTCTTGACCATTTCCCATTGCTTATCTTGTGAAACATTCTCAACATCAACAAGTTTAGAATAGCAATTGGCAAAATGGCCATATTCGTGACATACCTTGCATTTAAATGGGATCTGCTCATAGTCCAGTTGCTTAATGTGAGTCCAGTCGTCCACTTTGAGTTTGATGGCCTTAGGAAGACCTTTGCTTAGGTCAACCTCTACACATATGCGAGCAGAGGCTTGCATATTATCTTTTGGCTCACTACGATCAATGAATCTTCCAACAACATTCCCGATAACTTGAACTGATTCGTCTCCCCAACAATGGACAGGAAGGTGAGGGAGCCGAACCTAGACCGGAATAGCGCTAGGGACATCCAATTCGGGGTTAAAATCTGGAGTCCATTTGTTGAGGTATAGGCCTCTGGAATCCATGAAATATGGTCCATTTCTGAAGATTAATTAGATCCTTGTCTTCTTTTGATTCGAAATGGAAGGTGAAATACCCTTTCCCGCAGAAGCAAATGGAGATTTTGCCTTGTATTTTATCATACCAGTTTCGTTCGACCCATCTTTGCACTGTCTTCGAAGATGGCCAGAGGCCAGTGAATTGTTCGATGAGACCTCATTCTACTAATGAAAGAGAGGCCATGCGAGGAAGAGCTAGAGGATGGTTGACCTCTTGCAGAACATCTAGCTTCTTTACAAACTTAGAGATTGTCGGGCGAGGGCGCTGAGGGGTTAAGGATTTAACTAGGGTAGAAAAAGCCAGTTGGGCAGTAGCCGCCTCCGATGAAGCATCCAGATGGGCCATGGCTGAGAGCCGAAGGCCAAGGTGAGCTCAGAAACAGCTTGACCTAGCAGGCGGAGTAGAGCGCACGTCCTTTGAGTTTCTACAACATTCGTGGCATTTGCATATGTTAATAAACGTTAGCATTAGGGGAATTTTGAGGTCTAAAATGGGCCTCCTAAGGAAATTATAAAATAATAGTGGAAATAATAAAATAAGATTAGATTACAACATCAAATTTTAGAGGGAAGAAAGAAGAACTATTTTTTGAACACATATTTTCAACTTATCTCCATATGGATTTACTCAAATTTGAAGCGGAAACACTCGTTGGATGACAAATTTGATTCCTCATCCAAGGAGTACCCATGTTGCATACTTTTGATGGAATCTATTACATGAATAATGAGAAATACATGGAAAACATGATTGCAATCACGTTTTTTCATGTATTTCTCATTTTTTGTGTAGCGAGGTCCATCGAAAGTATGCAACATGGGTATTCCTTGGATGAGGAATTAAATGTTTCATCCAACAAGTACTCTCACTCGAAATTTGAGTAAAACCTTAGGGAGATAAGTTGAAAATATGAGTTGAAAAATAAGTTTTATTATTTTATTATTTTTTAATCTTTTTACTTTTTTACTCCAAGAATGGTGAATCATCCCTCATGGTTGACATCATCATCTTGAATCCTATTGGTTCTTATAAAGTTTATTTTGGTTGTACATTTTTCCTAGAAGGCCCATTTTAGACCTCAAAATTCCCTTAATGATTCTTACTGTGATTTATGAGCATTTGTACATGTTGTTATGTTGATTTAAGGTTTTTTTGTCATGGTTAATATTATAGTTATATGTTGGTTATAAGATTTATTTAATATGTGCTCTAGTTATAGCTCGTATTAGACCTTCATGTTGATTTTCAGCTAAAGTACAAATATTTACACTCATATATGCATTCATGACTTGTAACTTACATGTTTACCATATGCTTGGCGAAATGTCTAGTGTGTTCTAGTCAACCTAGGTCAAGGATCTAGGGAAACCATTCAAGCAATCAATGGAGTAGTAAAATGCAACGATGGAAATGTCGATGAAGATAACCACTACATTAGTCATTACACTAACTATTGCAGGCATCTTGTTAAGAATAATTGGCCATCGCCTTTATACCCATCATATTACATCTCAAATATATGGTTAGTAATAAAAATATCATCTTGCACTTAATAGCAATGATAGATGCTATTGATTACGGGTATTATTAGAGAATAGTTGGGTTCAACTCATGTCGTATGTAGGATGACACAATTATGCAACTCTAAATAAAAGGACAAATTTCTAAATAGAGGGACAAATTTTGCATAATGAGAACGAGCGATTTGTTTGTAGTCTTGACAAAAGTATTGCCGAATGGTTAAAATCACTGCATTTGTGTTGATATTGAAAAAAGTATTGTTGAATGGTTTAAATCACTGCATTTTTTGTTGAAATCAATGCATTTGTGTCGATATTGGAGTTATAGTTGTGACTTTTGATTGAAGGGATGCCATTAATTTGTACTTGGCGTTGATTAAGTTCCATGGTCATGCCACAATATTATGTCGTGTAGTAATTTATCCTTTAAGCATTCCTTTGGCTACAGTGACATGTGAAGATTTCACTCTGATTCCATCACATATCAACATTACCGATTTAGGTAACCAATAAATGTGGGGCATGTTGATTCCTAAATATGGTAGGACAAGCGCTCGAGAGAATAGAATGTTGGTCAGTGGGTGTTTCCAAATATGGTTGGTGTCGGTCAGCATGGGGTATTGATCAAAGGATAGGGGCATTAATGAAAGCTAACACCTACAACGGGCCTTTTAGAGCACAACGATGACCACATGACATCCCTTTATATGGATCAAGGAGAACTATTTTCTTGTTGTAAATACAATTTCAGAGAGTAAAAAAGTGGATGAAAGGTGCTTAAATTATTCTATAAAACCTAACAACTAGTCATCTTCATTAGTTGAAAAAATGTTTATTTTTATATATAATAATAATCCATGGTTTAGAGAAAGAATGCTTTATTCTGTAGAGATAACTATGTTTCTTTTAAAAAATTTACTACTCTATAGAGATTTCAAAAAATGATGTCCTTTTCACAAAAGGCTTTTGTTGAATATCAATTGTGCTAACCAGAAAATATTAACATAAAATTGTAGAGATTGGAAACCATACACACCAATAAGTTCTTCTTTCCATATCTACCAATTCCAAAAATATTGTCTGTGTAGCAACATTTTCCAAATTGTACAACAACGATAATAATTCTCTGAGGAAAAGAGTCAAAATAATGACAATCTATTTGACAGATAAAAGCTTAAAGCATTTTACCCGATGTACAAACGTCCCTAGTTCAAACCTGAAGCCATCCATGAAGCCATCAAGTTATAAGGTGGATACAAGTAGTTTAAGCATTCACATATTCACTGATGCGAAGTGTGGAATGAAAGGGGTCAGGGATTCAGGTTTCATCTAGGAGTTCAAAGTTAAACTCTCCACCCCACTCTGCGTAAACACCACACCTGCACATTGCATGTGAATCATCACTGTGACACTTTGCTTCCATGTGTATCATTTCTTTCACAGCCAGCCCAGAGGTCAGAATCATGTGTTTCACAACTAGCCTAGAAGTGAATGAGATACTTTATTATACACACATTTTTATTATAATAATTATATTTAAAAAATAAAAATAAATAATGCATAATAACTATATTCATTACTATAGAAATTGTGGCTGGATATAAATAAATTTAAACTGGTTTTATGAACAAAAAATATATATATATGATAAAACATATTAATGATATTAACTAAATCAAATCTTAAAAGGCTGATTGTTTGGTTCATCCAACAGTCAATCTCAACTCTTCACCCACTCTGAGATCAACCGTAGGCAATGATGCTAAGTGGACTATCCAAAAATCAATGAGAAATAGGCGTTACGACTACCCTCTCTGGGAAATGCATAGATTTAATGATACGTACGCAGGGAATCTAAAAGATAACTAAAATATTAATAGTTAAGAGAAATATAATAATTAATAAAATTATAATAAATAACATTTTTATTAATAAAATATTAACAAATTTTTGAAGTAACATTGAATTTTCTAGTAGTTTAAATATAAATAATTGACTAATTGAAAACATTTGAATAACATTAGAATAGAATTAATTATTAACATTATTATTAATATAATATATAAATAAATACTTAAAAATAATTATTTAGAATATAATAAATTATTTTATAATTTTATTAACAACATATTTTGGAAAAAATCACATAAGAAATATTCTTATCGACGTGTTTCGAACCAGCCAGTATGGTTCATCTTTAGGATAAGATGAGGTACCAAATCTGAGCAATGAAATAAACAGATGTAGAGAGTTTCTCACTAGCCATTGGCGAGTAGCGACTAGTTTGAAAGAGTCTCTACATCTCTTGAAAAACACCAGATCTAATTTCATCTTAGATACCTGCAAACGTGCCCTCTCGAAAAGATTAACCTTGATAACAATGGCCCTCCCGTGCAGGGTTGAAATTTTTGAGCTAAGACTTCTGTGATCCATAATATTATTAACAACATCTTTCAGAAAAAATCACATAAGAAATATTTTTGTCAGCGCATTTCGAACCAGCCATTATGGTTCATCTTCCGGATAAGATGAGGTACCAGATCTGGGTAATGAAATAAATAGATGTAAAGAGTTGCTAACTAGCCGTTAGCGAGTAACAGCTAGTTTGACAGAGTCTCTACATCTCTTGAGGAACACCAAATCTGATTTCATCTTAGATACCTGCAAACATGCCTTCTCGAAAAGATTAACCTTGATAACAATTGTCCTCCCTTGCAGGGTTGAAATTTTTGAGCTAAGACTTTTGTGATCCATAATATTATTAACAACATCTTTTGGAAAAAATCACATAAGAAATATTCTTATTGACGCGTTTCGAACCAGCCAGTGTGGTTCATCTTCAGGATAAGATGAGGTACCAGATCCAGGTAATGAAATAAACAGATGTAGAGCGTTGCTAACTAGCTATTAGCGAGTAACGACTAGTTTGACGGAGTCTCTACATCTCTTGAGGAACACCCGATCTGATTTCATCTTAGATACGTGCAAACGTGCCTTCTCGAAAATATTAACCTTGATAACAATGACCCTCCCATGCAGGGTTGAAATTTTTGAGCTAAGACTTCTGTGATCCATAATATTATTAGCAACATCTTTCGGAAAAAATCACATAAGAAATATTCTTATCGATGCATTTCGTACCAGCCAATGTGGTTCATCTTCAGGGTAAGATGAGGTACAAGATCCGGGCAATGAAATAAATAGATGTAGAGAGCTGCTAACTAGCTGTCAGTGAGTAACAACTAGTTTGACAGAGTCTCTACATCCATATAATTATCATAGTATAATAATTATTAACTAAATGTTATATATAATATTT
>APFE030182959.1:9104-104006 GCA_000404065.3 Pinus taeda | reverse complement strand
ATTATTTAATAAAATGATATATTAACTCAAAAATATTTAATAATAATAAGCTTAAATTCATAAATGTTTAAATTAATATTATTAAGGTATATCAATATTAATATTAATGTCAGGTTTATGTAATCAAAATGCTTTGGGAGATGTGAAGCCAATCTCTTAGGTTTTCGCATTGTCACAAAGATTGTGTTGATATGAAAATTGACTATGGTTAAGTAAGGTCAACCATGGTCCAATGTCGTTGTGTGACAAGGATTGTCTCAATATGAAAATTAACCATGGTCAACTATGTTTATTTTAGTGTTTATAATATTTTTCTTTTGGTTTATAATATTAGTCCCTTGGGTTTATATTATTCCCTTGAGTTCATAATCCCTTGGGGTTTTAGTATTGATCCCTTAGGTTTATTATTCCCTTCAGTTTATAATATCATTCACGGTCAATCATGGTCAACGATGGTTGAATTTTGGATTGTGACAATGATTGTCTCAATATGGAAACCAACGTTGGTCAACCATGGCCTAATGTCGCATTGTGACAAAGATTGTCTCGATATGAAAATCAATCATGGTCAAGCATGTTCAACCATAGTCCAACATCGCATTGGGACAATGATTGTCTCAATATGGAAACCAACAATGGTCAAGCATGGTCAACCATGTTTATTTTAGGGTTTTAAATATTTAGGGTTTATATAACTTAGGTTTATAGTTTTTATCCCTTGGGTTTATTAATATAAGGGTTCATATTCCTAAGGTTTAATATTATTCCGTTATGTTTATAATCCCTTGGGTTTTTAGTATTAACCCCTAGGGTTTATTATTCCCTTGGGTTTATAATACCAATCATTATCAACCATGTTTTATAAATTCAATCATGCTTAACCATGTTCCAACGTCGCTTTGTGATGAATATTGTCTCAATATGAGAACAACCATGGTCAACCATGGTCCAATCTTGCATTGTGGCAAAGATTATGTCAATTTGAAAATCAATCATGGTCAAGCATTCTCAACCATGGTCCAACGTCACATTGTGACAAGGATTGTGTCATTATGAAAATCAAACATGGTCAACCATGTTTATTTTAGTGCTTTTATTATTTATCTTAGGGTTTGTATACCTTGGGTTTATAATATTAGTCGTTTGGCTTTAATATTATTCAACAATGGCAACCACGTTTTATAAAATCAATCATGGTCAACCATGGTCCAACGTCGCATTGTGACAAAGATTGTCTCAATATGAAAATCAATCATTGTCTCAACCATGGTGCAACATTGCATTACGACAAAGATTGTCTCAATATGATAATCATCATCAACCAAGCTCAACCAATGTCAATCATGGTCATCCTTGGTCACCCATGGCCAACCATGTTTTATGAAATCAAATATGATCATCCAATCTTAATCATGGTTAATGATGGTCGAACAACACATTGTCACAAAGATTGAGTTGATATGAAAATCAACCATAGTTAAGCATGCTCAACCATGGTGCAACATCACATTGTGACAAGGATGGTCTCAATACAAAAATCGACCATGGTCAACCATGTTTATTTTAGTATTTATAATATTTATCTTGGGGTTTATATACCTTGGTTTTTTAATATTAGTCCCTTGATTATAATATTATTCCATTGGGATCATAATACCTTCGGGTTTTAGTAGTAATCCCTTGGTTTTATCATTCCCTTCAATTTATAATATCAATCCCTTGGGTTTATTAATCTAAGGGTTCATATTCCTAGGGCTTAATATTATTCCCTTAGGTTTATAATCCCTTGGGGTTTTAGTATTAATCCACAGGTTTTATGATTCCCTTAGGTTTGTAATATCAATAATTGTCAAACATGTTTTATAAAGTCGATCATGCTCAACCATGGTCCAATGTCACATTGTGACAAATATTGTCTCAATATGAGAATCAACCATGGCCAACCATGGTCCAATGTCACATTGTGGAAAAGAATCTATTTATTTAGAAATCAACCATGGTCAAGCAAGATTAACCATGGTCCAACATCACATTGTGACAAGGATTGTGTCATTATGAAAATCAAACATGGTCAACCATGTTTATTTTAGTGCTTTTATTATTTATCATAGGGTTTATATACCTTGGGTTTATAATATTAGTTGTTTGGCTTTAATATTATTCAACCATGGTCAGCCTTGTTATATAAAATCAATCATGGTCAACCATGGTCCAACGTCCCATTGTGACAAAGATTGTCTCAATATGAAAATCAATCATTGTCTCAATCATGGTCTAACAACGCATTATGACAAAGATTGTCTCAATATGATAACCATCGTCAACCATGCTCAACCATGGTCAATCATGGTCATCGTTGGTCACTTATGGCCAACCATGTTTTATAAAATAAAACATGGTCATCCAAGCTCAACTATGGTCAACGATGGTCGAACATCACATTGTCACAAAGGTTGTGTTGATGTGAAAATCAACCATGGTTAAGCATGGTCAACCATGGTCCAACATCACATTATGACAAGGATTGTCTCAATATGAAAATCAACCATGGTTAACGATGTTTATTTTAGTATTTATAATATTTATTTTGGGGTTTTATATACCTTGGGTTTATAATATTAGTCCCTTGGATTTAATATTATTCCCTTGGGGTTTTAGTATTAATCCCTTGGGTTTTTATTCCCTTCACTTTATAATATCAATCCCTTGGGTTTATAATATCAATCATGGTCAACCATGGTCAATCATAGCCAACCATGGCCGAATGTCGCATTATGACAATGATTTTCTCAATATGAAAATCAGCCATGGTCAACCATCATCCAACGTCACATTGTGACAAAGATTGTATCAATTTGAAAATCAATCAAGGTCAACAATAGTCAAACATACATTGTGACAAGGATTGTCTAAATATGGAAACTAACCATGGTCAATCATGGTCATCCGTGTTTATTTTAGGGTTCATAATATTTATCTTAGGGTTTTATATACCTTGGGTTTATGATTTCTATCCCTTGGGTTTATAATATCAACCATGGTCAATCATGTTTTATAAATTCAATCATGGAGCACCATGGTCCAATGTCACATTGTGACAAGGATTGTCTAAATATGAAATCAACCATGATCGACCATGTCTATTTTAGTATTTATAATATTTATTTTAGGGTTCGTACACCTTGGGTTTATATTTTTAGTCCCTCTGGTTTAATATTATTCAACAATGGTCAACCATGTTTTATAAAATAAATTATGGTCAGCCATGGTTAATCATGGTCAGCCATGGTCCAGTGTCATATTCTGACAAAGATTGTCTCAATATGAAAATCAATCATTGTCTCAACCATGGTCCAATGTCACATTAAGACAAATATTGTCTCAATATGATAATCACTGTCAACCATGCTCAACCATGGTCAATCATGGTCATCCTTGGTCACCCATGGCCAACTATGTTTTATAAAATCAAATATGGTCAACAATGGTTGAACATCACATTGTCACAAATATTGTGTTGATATGTAAATCAGCCATGGTTAAGCATGGTCCAACATCACATTGTAACAAGGATTGTCTCAATATGAAAATTAGTCATGGTCAACCGTGTTTATTTTAGTATTTATAATATTCCCTTAGGTTTATAATCCTTTGGGTTTATAGTATTAATCACTATGTTTTATTATTCCCTTGGGTTTATAATATTAATCATGGTCAACCATGTTTTATAAATTCAATCATGGAGAATGATGGTCCAACGTCGCATTGTGATGAATATTGTGTCAATATGAGAGTCAACCATGGTCTAGTGTTGCATTGTGAAAAATATTGTCTCGATTTGAAAATCAATCATAGTCAAGTATCCTCAACCATGGTCCAACGTCACATTGTGACAAGGATTGTCACAGTATGAAAATCAACCATGGTTAACCATGATAGACCATTTTTAGTTTAGTCTTTATAATATTTATCTTAGGGTTTATATACCTTGGGTTTATAATATTAGTCCTTCTGGTTTAATATTATTCAACCATGGTCAACCATGTTTTATAAAAGCAAGCGTGGTTAACCATGGCCAACCATGACCAACCATGGTCAACCATGGTCCAACACCGCATTGTGACAAAGATTGTCTCACTATGAAAATCAATCATTGTGTCAACCATGGTCTAACGTCGCATTATGACAAATATTGTCTCATGATAATCATGGTCAACCATGATGCAACATCGCATTGTGGCAAAGATTGTCTCGATATGAAAATCAATCATGGCCAACCATGGTCCAATGTCACTTTCTGACAAGGATTGTCTCAATATGGAAATTAACCATGGTCAACCATGTTTATTTTAAGTTTTATAATATTTATCTCAGGGTTTTATATACCTTGGGGTTATAATTTTTATCCCTTGGGTTTATAATATCAATCCCTTAGGTCTATTAATCTAAGGGTTCATATTCCTAGGGTTAAAATTAGTCTCTTAGGTTCATAATCCCTTGGGTTTTTAGTATTGATCTCTAGGGCTTATTATTCCCTTGGGTTTATAATATAAACCATGGTCAATCATGTTTTATAAATTCAATCATGGTGAACCATGGTCCATCGTCACATTGTGACTAATATTGTCTCAATGGAGAATCAACCATGGTCTAGTGATGCATTGTGACAAAGATTCTCTCGATTTGAAAATCAATCACAGTCAAGAAAGCTCAGCCATGGTCCAAAGTCACGTTGTTGAGCATGTCAAGCATGCTTAACAATATTTATATTAATAAATATTTATATTTAATATTTAAAAATATTTATATTAATATTTAATATTTAACAATATTGTTAACAATATTTATATTATTAATCTAAGAGTTAGTTGGGATTTTCAAATGAGAAGACATAAAAGATGAGGATGAAGTTGAAGGTGAAGTGGACTAGGGTTAGGGTGACACACAACATTGGGAGCAATGAAGGCTAACACAAGAGATATGAATGACGACTAGTGGTAGGTGAAGATAGACATCTGGTCCCTACTGTTACACAACATTTTGTCACTATCCCTACACTCCCTATTCCTTGATATTGGAAGACCTCTAAAGTGAACCCCACATGCTTTGCCTTCATTGTGTCCCTCTTCATGAGCAGATCAATTCCATTTTGCACCATTTCCCCTGAAACTCCTGTTTTTCCTAATTTACAAGACTGCACTAATGACCTTTGTCTCCCCCGCGCCGATGTATAGAGATTAGCACTATCCCTCGCACTGACCAGAACGACTTAGTTGTGTTCTAGTTGCGTCGGTCTTGTTATGCAAAGTTTTTTAAATTAGGAGCAGAAGCTTCCATCTCTAGAAGCTTTGTAACAGAAGTCTGGTAAATGGTTTAGCAAATTGGGGTTGAGGATGTCAGTTTGGGCTCCTTTCCCCTATAATGATGGAACTACCTCAAGGGATAAGACCTTCTCCCATGAGAAGAGGATCCATCTCCCATCCATTCATCCTATATAAACCTCCCTTCTTCCCAAGCACAAGCTAATGTTAGTGTTAGTGTTGTAGTGTTGATATTGGTGTGCTAATGCTATTTTGGTTTGGAGTAGACAACAATCTATTACTAGTTGTAGCTATCTAGTTGTGTGAGGGAGAAGTGTGATTTGGTTTGCAGTGAAGCCTAAAGGGAAGAGCCTTAAAACTATTATTGATTGAGGCCATCATGGAATGTTAGCAGAAGTGTGTGGGAACCTGGTCTTGTCAGAGGAGGGCTACAACGTCAAGACAAATAGTTGTAATCTCTCTTTGATATTAATATATGCAACTATTGATTGATTTCCTACATGATTTGTCATCTTAAATATTCATGGCTTAATGTTTCTTGACTTGTTAAGTAGGTTGAATTACAATTTGTCTATTATCATGTTTGTTGTTTGTTGTTGTTTACTTGTTTTAGGTGCTTGAAGAAGGAAGCAAGAGATAGCTAGAGCGAGCAAGCGAGGACATCATCAAACAGGATAAGCATACTAAGAGGTAGGCCCTCTTAACTAGTTATAACCTAAGGAAATCTTCCATAGAATGTACCTGTTGTGGCTAGACCCATCATCAGGCTAGAGGAATTCATTTGTGTCCACACTTATAATTTTACTACACCACAAATTGGCGACTCTAATGGGGAGTCCCATCCTTTTGTTTGTCTTGGATTCATGGTTTTGTGAGAACTTTTCTAGTTCCACTTTTTCCCTTTGGTTTTGTGTCTTTCCTCTTGCTTACTGGTCTGAGTCTAAAATTCATAGTAGCATATCTCGTCCCTGTTTCAAATTTTTTAATTTTTTCCTTAGCTCCCTCCATCAGCACGCTTAATTCACTGACAGTCACGCCGATCAGCGCGATTTGCTGAGAAATAGTCGTGTCGACCAGCCTCTAGTGCTTGTTCTTAGTTAGGGAGTCGCACCGATGCCTGTAAGTGAAGATTAGGGCCTTACCCCAATCTTGGCCATTGTGTTCTGCTCTTGTGGTTTTGACCCCGTGAGCCTTTTGGACCATTTTCTCCTTGATTAGAAAGCTACTTTTCATTTGGTTTTGTTTTCTTGTTGGCTTATCATCTTTTTGCTTGATTGATTGAGTCATTGAGTGGCCAGCGACACTAGGGCATCTAGTTGGTCACCAATTCAGTAGTTTGCAAACTCAGTAAGTCGGGTTGTAGGTGTACTTACTCTTTGCATTTTGTTTTTTGGTCCTTCTACGACTTTGACCTCTTTTACACAAGTTTGAAAAGTTTTCGTTTGCTTGCCTAAACATTTCTTTTTCGGCGTGGATTACATTGCTTGTCTTGTGGTTGGTAAAGTCAATGTTTCATTAGTGTGAATGAGTTTCTCTTTTCATGTGTTCATCTGCTTGAAGAGCTTATTGTCTCAAGAAATTTTTCACTGAAAGATTATACGCGAAAAGTTTTTTTCGTTGTTTCATGAAAAAGTATGAAATTATAGCTTGTTGCATCGATAACTTGCATCATTAAAAGACTAGAATTGCATCAGCATTTGAAAAAAGAATGGAACTCTTTTGCTTTTGAAAGGACTTATAGATAAGTGCTTGTCAGGAAATTAGGAATTGGAATGCATTTTTCATTAGTTTATTTTTTGAAAAAGTAAGGTAGTGAAAGATCATTTCATTTTCAGTTGCTTGATTGTTTGCATTTGATTGAGTAGTTTCTACCCTTTCTAGTGTAGGCATTTCATCAAATTGAAAGGGTCTTGTCTCATTTAGTTGCATTTACGGTTTTTCGAGTCGCATTGCTAAGACCTGAAAACTTCAACATAACTCAAGATGAAATTTAAAATGAATTCAAATAACATAAGGTGCATTTGACATTAACGATCATTTCTAGAAGGTCTAGGCTAGAGACACGTTCCAGCATCTTTAAACCTAGCACTTGTCGTCAGCTTTGGCATTAGACAACGCTAGTACAAATTTGTGCTCCCTGTACCATCGAGTATATAATGGGAGACCCCTTTAGGCTGAAATCCTTTTATCCTTAGGAAGCCGAGTCCGCCACCTTGCGAACATGATACATCGAACACAACATTCGGGGAGATTGCATACTTGTACTTCTTGGTTCGTCGGGAGGTATTCTGCAGTTCATGGTTGCCTGGTAATCCTATTTACCTAGACAATCCAGAGCAGTCATTTGATCTATTTGACTCATTAAACTTAAAATATCATTTGAAAACTTCTCCTTTCAAGCTTGTTTCCAATTGAAAGTGATAGAGTCATCTTTGTTTCTTTCTTGACTCTTAAAAAATGAAAGAGAACCAGTCTTTTATGCATCTTAATAATTGATTGCCCATGATACAAAACACCCTGTTAAGTCTTTTTTTGAGACCAAATTATGAGTTTCCCTTAAAAGAACATTTTAAAGCCTTGAAGTTAATTGTTTTGTCGACTAAGACAAGGTCATCATGGTTGAACCATCTGGTTCACCCAATTCCTCTTCCTCTCCTCCATCTGAAAGATTGTTTAAGGAGTCGTTTCTTGAGTTACCAGAGTCACTCGAGGACCAAGATGTTGAACTCGCAATTGTTCTGAGAATTCAACCTTTGTCATCTCATCCTCCGCCTACTTTTGATACTAGGTCATCCACTGATCTTAGCCTATAATCTCCAGACAATCCCTTTCAAACTCCAGAGAACTCACCAACCACAGATGGTCAGCTTGGACTGGTTATCTACCCTTTGAACCCTTTGTTTGACCCTATTGTGATATCTCCGCAACGTCCTTCCAATCCGTACGACAAGCCAGGTGTTCCTTTCGAACTATCGCCTCATACTCATTTGGCCATTCATCATCGTTTATTTTCAAACATGGAACCTGACGGTGATGCTCCAATCACATCTCCCGATGAGTCTGAAGTTTCTACTCCACATGCTATTGAGGGGGAAGAATTGCCTTTTCCTCCCGAGGGTTTCCCCTTTTCAAGAGGTATTCCCATCAGTTTTCCACCCAACTATGTGTCTTTGGCCAGTTGGTTTCAGGTACACCTAGTGCCTCATCACTTTACCATAACCCTGTTTGGGCGTCAGGCACCATGCCTACTTCAGGTCCGTTCGTGACGAATGCGACCTCCCAATAGGTTGTTACCTCAATCCCAGTGCAACCCACTGTTCCGAATACCCTTGTATCGTCAAGCCCAATTACCCTTCATGCATAACCAATAGTTTCAAAGAATGTCTCTGTCAGTTCCTCCATCCCTCTAGTCAATGGCCAGGCAGTGCCACCGCCTGGGGGGTAGAACCAGAATGTTTCTATGGTGTCAGGTGCCACTAATGTGAGCAGTTCACAAGCTCACATGCTTGGTATAAACCAGCCTTCTTCTGGTATTATTCATAACCCTGCTGATCCTACTGGATCAAGCAATGTCTAGTACCAACAGGTTCAGAATCTTGTTGGTCCGTCTAGATTGAGCAATGTTCAGCGTCAGTAGCCCTATGGGGCTCAGGTCCAATACCAAAATCCTTATGTTCCATATGGTTCTCAAGGAATGGTTAATTAACCTTACACCCTCCAATCTGGGTAATACATGTAGCCTGGCTATTTCCAGATTCAGTTCGGAAATTTCATGGGCACTGTTCAAGTACCCTTACAACAACAAGGGTAGCCTTTGTTACCTCAAGGGAAACCTATGTTGTAGCAAGGGATCTTCGAGCAACAACAAGGGAAAATGATCCCACAGTAAGGTCAACTGCAACAACCATAAGGTCAACCCTTGCAACAGTTGCAACAAGCCACGTAGCAGTAGATGCAATATGCTCTGCACACCTCTCAACCCATGTCCTCACAGGGCCAACATCTGCAACCCGAGGGACAAATTTTGCAACCGCAAGATCAACCCTTACAATAGCGAAACCAACCAGGGTAGCAGCAACCCTTGTATAGATATCAACCAGGTCAACCCTTGTAGGGGCAGGGTCAAGGTCAAGTCCTACAGCAGCAGGCTCAAACTCCTCATGTCCTAAGTCAACAAGTTCAAAATCCTGCCAACCAAGGGCACCAGGTACAGAATCCCTATGTCCAAGGGCAACAAGTGTATCAACCTTATGCCTAAGGACAACAAGTCCAAAACTCTCTTGTTCAGGGACAACAGGTTCATCACCCGTATGTTCAAGGACAACAGGTCCCATATCCATACGTCCAAGGTCAATAGGCTTAACAACCTTTTAACCCTTATGTTGCTTATCAACAACCTATGGTCAGATAGTTCCAAGGTATTCAAGGTCAAAATCCTCCCTATGGTCAAGGTAACCTGCAATGGGGGCAGCCTCAGATGCCATATGGCCAAAATCCCCCACTGTGGGTCAAAAATCCTTACCAGTAGAGATGGGCTCCTCCATATGGGCCTGCTTATCGACCTCCCATGCCTTTTAACACCCAATTGCCATTCATAGCTACACTCAAGTTGCCAGATGTATCTCGCCTTACGAATGATCTGATCCTTCATTTGCCATACTGGCCTCCAGTGCCATCCAAGATACCAAGTGATTGTCCAAAGTTCGATGGGAAAGCTAAAGAAGATCCTCAGGCCCATGTGATGTCATATCACCTCTGGTGCTCGTCGAACTTGTACGTGGACAATTCCATTCATCTCCGTCTTTTCCAACGAACTGTCATGGGTACTGCAGCGAAGTGGTACATCAAGTTACCTTGGAGTACTAACCATGACTTTAGCTCTTTAGCCATGGCTTTCCTCACGCATTTACAGTTACTGGTTCGCTATGAAATTAGCACCTATTTGCTCACATCGCTTAAGCAAGATACTGCGACACACATCTCTGATCACATCCATGAATGGAGATGTAGACATCGCCTGATCAAATTTGAGATTGCTAATCAGTTGCTCACTGAATGGTTCACCAAATCATTCATGGCCCCAATTTCGCATGATATAGCTATGGGTGGATGCATCACTAAAGAACAGGCCATCACTCGTGCCCAGTGCTTGGATCTAGTTTACTCTCAGTCTGGCACTTTTTACGAGTTATTACCAAATGCTTCACGGCCATCATCTAACCCCGCAACATCAAAGTCACTGGTTGTACCTCCCGTTGATGGAGTTATTGGTTCAGTATCCTACACCCCTGCTAAAACTTCTTCCAAATAGAGTCGGTCTCAAATGTTGTTCCTAATGGTTCATCCCAGAATCCACCTAGCCCTGGTAAAACCTCAGAGGTCCATGTTGTCTAGTCTACTGCAACAGACAAATCCTCCAAAGGAAACAACAAAGGCAAAGGCAAAGCTAAATTCGATGCCCCGAAACAGGGTCCTCCCAAATCGTCTGTTAGTGAATCTTTGCAATGGAAACCTAAGTACCCTTGCCTCATTTGCGAGGAATATCACTACACTAAGGATTGTCCTCGATGATTCGAAGTTATTCACTTTCTCAAAGGGACCCCCGTAGTCCTCAAAGAGCCGTTTTAGTCTCAGTAGACCCAAATGATAGGCCAACCCCAATCTGCTTCCTCCAGATCTCAAGTGTTCATGATGAGTACGCCTATTAACGTGGCTACTAGATCGAAAGACTATCAAACTCCTACTTCAGCAGCTGGGAAAGAGAAATAAGCTACACCTTCTTCTTCTACCTCAAGTACTGGCCCTCTTCATATTGAGCGCCCTAACCCTGATTCCGCTATGTGGCCACCATCTCGGGGTGTGCTGCGGAAATCCTTATATAATCCCAATGCCTGAGCTGCTCAACACTACAATATTGTTGAGGATTTGGCTCAGGCGTTGTCAGCCGTGTCGGTTCTCGAGGTACTCTAAAGCTTCCCATCATAGCGGAAATCTTTGTTGTCAACTATCAGTGGCATCGATCCCACCGATTCCAATTTGATATGTTTTGATCTAGAGAACCATGTTCTGCAGCTCCCTCATCAGATTTCCTTTCTTATTTAGGTAATCATCAATAAGAAGACCATCCACCGGACTGTCATTGATGAAGGTGCTTCCACCTGCATCATTTCGACCACATGTTGGAAGGCTATTGGTTCTCCTGCACTGTACCAATCTTAAAACACTTTGGAAGCTTTCGATGGGCGTGATTCGTGACCCTTCGATGTCTTACCTAGCCTTTCCATCACCCTGGAAGGCAAGACAGTGCAAGTCGAAGTAGAGATTGTTGACGCCAATCTTAATTATAATCTTCTGCTCAATTGAAGTTGGACCCATGCCATGCTTGCCGTGGCCTCCTCTTTATTTCGCATGATTCATTTTCCCCATCAAGGGAAGATTGTCACCGTTGACCAGCTATCTTTCTTTGCCTCTTCATCCTTAGATGGCAATTTTTCGTACATCAAGCACACTAGTTCTCCCTATGAGAGCGTGGGGGCAGGTCTCTTCAGAGATTCTACCTTAATGGGAATTTTTCCACTCCCACCTCCTCATGTTTCCTTTGTCAACATGATCTCAGTCAAATCTGATCCTTGGGTCATACCTGCACTAGATCTTGTTCATACCTGGGGCGAGGTTATGCTGCTTAGTCCCGCCGAAGTCAAATATGTGGAAATTGTTTTGGCTTCGAACTTTTCATCCTCTAATTCTTTTATGTTGAAGACCTCTTTTGATACGTACTTTGAATCCCCGTGGCTTGGAACTTTGGAATCACCTGATCCCTTAGCTGAGACCTTCCTTGCTGATGACGGCATCATGGAAGTCATGTCTCTCGAGGAACCACCTTGGATCGATACTCATCATCGCTCCTCATTCTTGCCTCGTCCAATGGCCACGTCTACCATTTTCGAAGAGTCCTATTCTCCGTTTTCACAATCATGAAGTATGGTCGGAAGGAAATCTAGGTAATATTACCCAAATGATGTCGATTGACATTTCTATCAAACCTGGTATCGTTGAACACGTTCATATTGGGGTATCTTGTTCTCCGGATGAGATCAAGACATATACTTGTCTATTTCAAGAATTTCGTGATGTGTTTGCGTGGTCCTACGAAGAAATGTCTGACATTGATCCTAGCATTGTAATGCACGAAATACCAACGTATTCGAACGCAAAGCCCATTCGCCAATGGCTTCGCTTGGTGCACCCTAGGAAGGCCACCACTATTAAGGGTGAAGTTGAAAAGCTTCTCAAAGCTGGGTTCATCTATCCCATTCCCTTATAGTCTGGGTGTCCAATATTGTCCTGGTGACTAAAAAACAAGGCATGATTCGCATTTGCATTGATTATCAAAATCTCAATCGTGCATGTCCTAAAGACAACTATCCTACTCCCTTCATTGATCAAATCATTGATGAATGTGATGAGAGTGAGATCTTTTCCCTTATGGATGGTTTTTCTGGTTATAACCAGATCAACATCGCACCGGCCGATTAAGAAAAGACAGCCTTTATCTATCCGTGGGGTACGTTTGCATACAAGAAGCTTCCTTTCGGCCTCAAAAATGCTAGAGCCACGTTTCAATAGGAAATGTCCTATGCATTTTATGATATTCGCAACATTGTCCAGCCTTACTTGGATGACCTTCCCGCTCATTCTTGTAAGCGCCAAAATCACCCAGACCATATGCAGTAGATTTTTCTACGCTGCAGACACTATAACATTTGGTTAAACCCGCACAAATGTGTTTTCTGCATAGAATCAAGACAACTCCTCGGCTTCATCATTTCCAAGGACGGTATTCACTTGGATCCACTAAAAGTTGAGGCCATTGTAAATTTACCCCCTCCATCCTCATTGCACCAACTCCAAAGCCTGCAAGGAAAGGCCAACTTTCTCCGTCGTTTTATACCCAACTATGTTGGGCTAGCAACAGGATTTACCTGGTTGCTAAAACAAGGAACACCCTTTGTTTGGGACAAATGGCCCAAAAATATTTTGACAATCTCAAGGTCTTCCTCATAAATGCTCCTTTGTTGCACCCACCGGACTATTATCGAGATTACTTCCTTTACCTAGTTGTGGACCCTAGCACCATTGCTATGGTCTTGGTCCAAGACAATGACGAAGGCAACGAACATGTAATCTACTACCTCAGTCGAAATCTCCTCAACACTGAAACGCCTTATGCACATATCGAGAAGTTGGCTTTGGCTGTCGTCCAGGCTATTCAACACTTTCAGCACTACATCCTTTTGCACATGACTACAGTGATTTCTGAATGCAACCCCATGACCTATATCCTGATTCGTCAGTTGTTGGAGGGCAAGTATTCTAAATGGATCGTAATCCTGCAAGAATTGGATTTGGTCTTCACTACAGCCAAATCTGAGAAGTCACTTGTTTTCGCTAAATTGATTTGTTCCCTTCCCTCCAAGTCTCTCCCTACTAGTGCAGATGAACAGCTTCCAGATGAGACCCTTTTCCTGATTATCACCCTTGATCCGTGGTACGGTGATATCATCGTGTATCTCTAGACGTCCATGTTCCAGTCCGCGTTGACCAAGGATGATCGTCGAAGGATTCAGCATCACTCCCAACCCTACTATATTATTGGTGATACTTTATACCATGTCAATGTAGATTCAGTTCTTTGTCGATGCCTTACGATCGAGGAAGTTGAAAGAGTTCTCAATGATTACCACTCCAGGGCATGTGGTGGTCATATGTTTGGTTATGCTACAGCTCAAAAAATCCTTCGCGCTATTTATTTCTGGCCATCTATCTTCAAAGACTGCATTCTTGCTATTCGCAAGTGCCACGAATCCCAAATTTACCAATGCAAGATGTGAGCCCCACCCACTCACCTACACCCCCCCGTCATTACCGTTGGTCCTTTTGCCAAATGGGGCATTGATTATATGACATGTAACCCTCGTTCAACCAGGGGGCATGGCTATATTATCGTCATTGTGGATTATTTAACCAAATGGGCCGACGCAATGCCTACATATTCTGCAGATGGTAAGACAACATCCCAATTCCTTTTCAACCATGCTATTTCCAAGTTCAGCGTATCCCAAGCCATTGTCACAACCATGGCTCCCATTTCAAAGATTAAATGATGGCTGAGTTGACATCTACATTGGGCTTGCGCCACAATGACTCAACCCATATTACCCTTAGGCCGAATGGTTAAAATCACTACATTTGTGTTGATATTGACAAAAGTATTGTTGAATGGTTTAAATCACTGCATTTTTTGTTGAAATCAATGCATTTGTGTTGATATTGGAGTTATAGTTGTGACTTCTGATTGAAGGGATGCCATTAATTTGTACTTGGTGTTGGTTAAGTTCCATGGTCGCGACACAATATTATGTCATGTAGTAATTTATCCTTTAAGCATTCCTTTGGCTACAGTGACATGTGAAGATTGCACTCTGATTCCATCACATATCAACATTACCGATTTAGGTAACCAATAAATCTGGGGCATGTTGATTCCTAAGTATGGTAGGACAAGTGCTCGAGAGAATAGAATGTTGGTCAGTGGGTGTTTCCAAATATGGTTGGTGTCGGTCAGCATGGGGTATTGATCAAAGGATAGGGGTGTTAATGAAAGCTAACACCTACAATGGGTCTTTTAAAGCACAACCATGACCACATGAAATCCATTTATATGGATCAAGGAGAACTATTTTCTTACTGTAAATACAATTTCAGAGCGTAAAAAAGTGGATGAAAGTGCTTAAATTATTCTATAAAACCTAACAACTAGTCATCTTCATTAGTTGAAAAATTGTTTATTTTTATATATAATAATAATCCATGGTTTAGAGAAAGAATGCTTTATTCTGTAGAGATAACTATGTTTCTTTTCAAAAATTTACTACTCTATAGAGATTTCAAAAAATGATGTCCTTTTAACAAAAGGCTTTTGTCGAATATCAATTGTGCTAACCAGAAAATATTAACGTAAAATTGTAGAGATTGGAAACCATACACACCAATAAGTTCTTCTTTCCATATCTACCAATTCTAAACATATTGTATGTGTAGAAACATTTTCCAAATTGTACAACAACGATAATAATTCTATGAGGAAAAGAGTCAAAATAATGACAATCTATTTGACAGATAAAAGCTTAAAGCATTTTACCCGGTGTACAAACGTCCCTGGTTCAAACCTGAAGCCATCCATGAAGCCATCAAGTTAAAAGGTGGATACAAGTAGTTTAAGCATTCACATATTCACTGATGCGAAGTGTGGAATGAAAAGGGTCAGGGATTCAGGTTTCATCTAGGAGTTCAAAGTTAAACTCTCCACCCCACTCCTGCACATTGCATGTGAATCATCACTGTGACACTTTACTTCCATGTGTATCATTTCTTTCATAGCCAGCCCAGAGGTCACAATCATGTGTTTCATAACTAGCCTATAAGTGAATGAGATACTTTATTATACACACATTTTTATATAATAATTATATTAAAAATAAAAATAAATAATGAATAATACTATATCATAATAAAAATTGTGGCTGATAATAAAAATAATTATCTGTTTTTATGACAAATATATATAATATATATATATAATATATATATATTGAATTAAATTAAATAAAATAATAAAATAATAATAAATATTATTAATGATATTAATAAAAATAATATCTTCATAAAGTGAATGATTGATGTTTATTTGGGGTTCATTTCATCAGTTTTAATCTCACTTCTCACCTATCTGATCAACACCTGATGCAATCAGTGCTAATGGAACTATTCAAAAATCATGAGAAATTAGTCAATTACTGACTAGCTCTCATGGAAAGGGTCTTAGATGAAGACTTACTTACACAGTGGAACCAAAAATGATATCTAATGAATATTAATATTTAAAGAATAAATAATATAATTAATAGAAAAAATTATAATAATAACGAATTTTATTAATAAATAATAATTAAAATTTTAAGTAACATTTGATTTTATAAATAATTTTAATAATTAAAATAATTACAATTGAAATATTTAATAACAGTTAAAATAATTAATTATTAACATTATTATTAAATTAATTATTATTAAATAAATGAACTTAAAATTAATTATTATATATAATAAATTATTTATAAATTTTATTAACAACATCTTTTGGACAAAATCACATAAGAATTATTCTTATCGACGTGTTTCGAACGAGCCAGTGTGGTTCATCTTCAGGATAAGCTGAGGTACCAGATCCGAGCAATGAAATAAATAGATGTAGAGAGTTGCTCACTAGCCTTTGGCGAGTAATGGCTAGTTTGACAGAGTCTCTACATCTCTTGAGGAACACCAGATCTGATTTCATCTTAGATACCTGCAAACGTGCCTTCTTGAAAACATTAACCTTGATAACAATGGCCCTCCCCTGCAGGGTTGAAATTTTTGAGCTAAGACTTTTGTGATCCATAATATTATTAACAACATCTTTTGGAAAAAATCACATAAGAAATATTCTTATCGATGCGTTTCGAACCAACCAGTGTGGTTCATCTTCAGGATAAGATGAGGTACCAAATCCGGACAATGAAATAAATAGATGTAGAGCGTTGCTAACTAGCTGTTAGCGAGTAACGACTAGTTTGACGGAGTCTCTACATCTCTTGAGGAACACCAAATCTGATTTCATCTTAGATACGTGCACACATGCCTTCTTGAAAATATTAACCTTGATAACAATGGCCCTCCCGTGCAGGGTTGAAATTTTTGAGCTAAGACTTCTGTGATCCATAATATTATTATTAACATCTTTCAGAAAAAATCACATAAGAAATATTCTTATCGATGCGTTTTGAACCAGCCAATGTGGTCCATCTTCAGGATAAGATGAGGTACCAGATCCGAGAAATGAAATAAATAGATGTAGAGAGATGCTAATTGGCCGTCAGTGAGTAACAACTAGCTTGACAGAGTCTCTACATCCATATAATTATCATAGTATAATAATTATTAACTAAATGCTATATATAATATTTAAATAAATATATTTTAATTAGTTGAAATATTATTTAATAAAATGATATATTAATTCAAAAATATTTAATAATAATAAGCATAAATTCATAAATGTTCAAATTAATATTATTAAAGTATATCAATATTAGTATTAATGTCGGGTTTATGTAATCAAAATGCTTTGGGAGATGTGAAGCCAATCTCTTGGGTTTTCGCATTGTCACAAAGATTGTGTTGATATGAAAGTTGACCATGGTTAAGTAAGGTCAACCATGGTCCAACGTCATAGTGTGACAAGGATTGGCTCAATATGAAAATCAACCATGGTCAACCATGTTTATTTTAGTTTTTATAATATTTTTCTTTTGGTTTATAATATTAGTCCCTTGGGTTTATATTATTCCCTTGAGTTCATAATCCCTTGGGGTTTTAGTATTGATCCCTTAGGTTTATTATTCCCTTCGGTTTATAATATCATTCACAGTCAATCATGGTCAACGATGGTTGAATGTCGCATTGTGACAATGATTGTCTCAATATGGAAACCAACGTTGGTCAACCATGGCCTAATGTTGCATTGTGACAAAGATTGTCTCAATATGAAAATCAATCATGGTCAAGCATGTTCAACCATAGTCCAACATTGCATTGGGACAATGATTGTCTCAATATGGAAACCAACAATGGTCAAGCATGGTCAACCATTTTTATTTTAGGGTTTTAAATATTTAGGGTTTATATAACTTAGGTTTATAGTTTTTATCCCTTGGGTTTATTAATATAAGGGTTCATATTCCTAAGGCTTAATATTATTCCGTTATGTTTATGATCCCTTGGGTTTTTAGTATTAATCCTTAGGGTTTATTATTCCCTTGGATTTATAATACCAGTCATTATCAGCCATGTTTTATAAATTCAATCATGCTTAACCATGTTCCAACGTCGCTTTGTGATGAATATTGTCTCAATATGAGAACAACCATGGTCAACCATGGTAGAGTCTTGCATTGTGGCAAAGATTATGTCAATTTTAAAATCAATCATGGTCAAGCATTCTCAACCATGGTCCAACATCACATTGTGACAAGGATTGTGTCATTATGAAAATCAAACATGGTCAACCATGTTTATTTTAGTGTTTTTATTCTTTATCTTAGGGTTTTGTATACCTTGGGTTTATAATATTAGTCATTTGGGTTTAATATTATTCAACAATGGAAACCACGTTTTATAAAATCAATCATGGTCAACCATGGTCCAATGTCACATTGTGACAAAGATTGTCTCAATATGATAATCATCATCAACCATGCTCAACCATTGTCAATCATGGTCATCCTTGGTCACCCATGGCCAACCATGTTTTATGAAATCAAATATGGTCATCCAATCTTAATCATGGTCCATGATGGTCGAACAACACATTGTCACAAAGATTGTGTTGATATGAAAATCAACCATAGTTAAGCATGCTCAACCATGGTCCAACATCACATTGTGACAAGGATGGTCTCAATACAAAAATCGACCATGGTCAACCATGTTTATTTTAGTATTTATAATATTTATCTTGGGGTTTATATACCTTGGTTTTATAATATTAGTCCCTTGAATATAATATTATTCCATTGGGATCATAATACCTTGGGGTTTTAGTAGTAATCCCTTGGTTTTATCATTCCCTTCAATTATAATATCAATCCCTTGGGTTTATTAATCTAAGGGTTCATATTCCTAGGGCTTAATATTATTCCCTTAGGTTTATAATCCCTTGGGGTTTTGGTATTAATCCACAGGTTTTATTATTCCCTTAGGTTTGTAATATCAATAATTGTCAAACATGTTTTATAAAGTCAATCATGCTCAACCATGGTCCAACGTCACATTGTGACAAATATTGTCTCAATATGAGAATCAACCATGGCCAAGCATGGTCCAATGTCACATTGTGGAAAAGATTCTATTTATTTAAAAATCAACCGTGGTCAAGCAGGATTAACCATGGTCCAACGTCACATTGTGACAAGGATTGTGTCATTATGAAAATCAAACATGGTCAACCATGTTTATTTTAGTGCTTTTATTATTTATCATAGGGTTTATATACCTTGGGTTTATAATATTAGTCATTTGGGTTTAATATTATTCAACCATGGTCAACCATGTTATATAAAATCAATCATGGTCAACCATGGTCCAACGTCCCATTGTGACAAAGATTGTCATTGTCTCAATCATGGTCCAACAACGCATTATGACAAAGATTGTCTCAATATGATAACCATCGTCAACCATGCTCAACCATGGTCAATCATGGTCATCCTTGGTCACCTATGGCCAACCATGTTTTATAAAATCAAACATGGTCATTCAAGCTCAATTATGGTCAACGATGGTCGAACATCACATTGTCACAAAGGTTGTGTTGATGTGAAAACCAACCATGGTTAAGCATGGTCAACCATGGTCCAACATCACATTATGACAAGGATTGTCTCAATATGAAAATCAGCCATGGTCAACCATGTTTATTTTAGTATTTATAATATTTATTTTGGGGTTTTATATACCTTGGGTTTATAATATTAGTCCCTTGGATTTAATATTATTCCCTTGGGGTTTTAGTATTAATCCCTTGGGTTTTTATTCCCTTCACTTTATAACATCAATCCCTTGGGTTTATAATATCAATCATGGTCAACCATGGTCAATCATAGCCAACCATGGTCGAATGTCGCATTATGACAATGATTTTCTCAATATGAAAGTCAACCATGGTCAACCATCATCCAACGTCACATTGTGACAAAGATTGTATTGATTTGAAAATCAATCAAGGTCAACAATAGTCAAACATACATTGTGACAAGGATTGTCTAAATATGGAAACTAACCATGGTCAATCATGATCATCCATGTTTATTGTAGGGTTCATAATATTTATCTTAGGGTTTTATATACCTTGGGTTTATAATTTCTATCCCTTGGGTTTATAATATCAATCGCTTGGGTTTATTAATCTATGGGTTTAATATTAGTCCCTTAGATTTAGAATCCCTTAGGTTTATAGTATTAATCCCTAGGTTTTAGTATTCCATTGGGCTTATAATATCAATCATGGTCAATCATGTTTTATAAATTCAATCATGGAGAACCATGGTCCAATGCCACATTGTGACAAGGATTGTCTAAATATGAAATCAACCATGATCAACCATGTCTATTTTAGTATTTATAATATTTATGTTAGGGTTCATACACCTTGGTTTTATATTTTTAGTCCCTCTGTTTTAATATTATTCAACAATGGTCAACCATGTTTTATAAAATAAATTATGGTCAGCCATGGTTAATCATGGTCCAATGTCATATTCTGACAAAGATTGTCTCAATATGAAAATCAATCATTATCTCAACCATGCTCAACCATGGTCAATCATGGTCATCCTTGGTCACCCATGGCCAACTATGTTTTATAAAATCAAACATGGTCAACGATGGTTGAACATCACATTGTCACAAAGATTGTGTTGATATGTAAATAAATCATGGCTAAGCATGGTCCAACATCACATTGTAACAAGGATTGTCTCAATATGAAAATTAGTCATGGTCAACCGTGTTTATTTTAGTATTTATAATATTCCCTTAGGTTTTTAATCCCTTGGGTTTATAGTATTAATCCCTATGTTTTATTATTCCCTTGGGTTTATAATATTAATCATGGTCAACCATGTTTTATAAATTCAATCATGGAGAATGATGGTCCAATGTTGCATTGTGATGAATATTGTGTCAATATGAGAGTCAACCATGGTCTAGTGTTGCATTGTGAAAAATATTATCTCGATTAGAAAATAAATCATAGTCAAGTATCCTCAACCATGGTCCAATGTCACATTGTGACAAGGATTGTCACAATATGAAAATCAAGCATGGTTAACCATGATAGACCATTTTTATTTTAGTCTTTATAATATTTATCTTAGGGTTTATATACCTTGGGTTTATATTTTAATATTATTCAACCATGGTCAACCATGTTTTATAAAATAAATCGTGGTCAACCATGTTTTATAAAAGAAATCGTGGTCAACCATGTTTTATAAAAGAAACTGTGGTCAACCATGTTTTATAAAAGCAAGCATGATTAACATTGGCCAACCATGGTCAACCATGGCCCAACACCACATTGTGACAAAGATTGTCTCATTATGAAAATCAATCATTGTGTTAACCATGGTCTAATGTCGCATTATGACAAATATTGTCTCAATATGATAATCATGGTCAACCATGGTGCAACATCGCATTGTGACAAATACTGTCTCGATAAGAAAATCAATCATGGCCAACCATTTCCAACATCACTTTCTGACAAGGATTGTCTCAATATGGAAATTAACCATGGTCAACCATGTTTATTTTAAGTTTTATAATATTTATCTTAGGGTTTTATATACCTTGGGGTTATAATTTGTATCCCTTGGGTTTATAATATCAATCCCTTAGGTCTATTAATCTAAGGGTTCATATTCCTAGGGTTAAAATTAGTCCCTTAGGTTCACAATCCCTTGGGTTTTTAGTATTGATCTCTAGGGCTTATTATTCCCTTGGGTTTATAATATAAACCATGGTCAATCATGTTTTATAAATTCAATCATGGTGAACCATTATCCATCCTCACATTGTGACTAATATTGTCTCAATATGAGAATCAACCATGGTCTAGTGATGCATTGTGACAAATATTCTCTCGATTTGAAAATAAATCACGGTCAAGAAAGCTCAACCATGGTCCAAAATCACATTGTTGAGCATGATAAAACTGTGGATTCTCCGGTCAATTATTCAAAAGATTCAAGCCACAGAAATCTAAAATCCATTGTTGAGCATGTCAAGCATGCTTAAAAATATTTATATTTAATATAAAAAATATTTATATTATATTTAATATTTAACAATATTGTTAACAATATTTATATTATTAATTTAAGAGTTAGTTGGGATTTTCAAATGAGAAGACATAAAAGATGAGGATGAAGTCGAAGGTGAAGTGGACTAGGGTTAGGGTGACACACAACATTGGGAGCAATGAAGGCTAACACAGGAGATATGAATGATGACTGGTGGTAGGTGAAGATGGACATCTGGTCCCTACTGTTACACAACATTTTGTCACTGTCCCTGCACTCCCCATTCCTTGATCCTGGAGGACCTCTAAAGTGAACCCCACATGCTTTGCCTTCATTGTGTCCCTCTTCATGAGTAGATCAATTCCATTTTGCACCATTTCCCCTAAAACTCCTTTTTTTCCAAGTTTACAAGACCGGTGCTAATGACCTTTGTCTCCCCCGTGCCAATGTGTAGAGATTAGCACTATCCCTCGCACTGACTGGAGTGACTTAGTTGTGCTCTAGTTGCGTCAGTCTTGTTATGGAAAGTTTTTTAAATTAGGAGCAGAAGCTTCCATCTCTAGAATCTTTGTGACAGAAGTCTGGTAAATGTTTTAGCCGATTGGGGTCAAGGATGTCAGTTTGGGCTTCTTTCCCCTATAATGATGGAACTACCTCAAGGGATAAGACCTTCTCCCATGAGAAGAGGATCCATCTCCCATTCATTCATCCTATATAAACCTCCCTTCTTCCCAAGCACAAGCTAGTGTTAGTGTTAGTGTTGTAGTGTTGATATTTGTGTGCTAATTCTATTTTGGTTTGGAGTAGACAACAATCTATAACTAGTTGTAGCTATCTAGTTGTGTGAGGGAGAAGTGTGATTTGGTTTGGAGTGAAACCTAAAGGGAAGAGCCTTAAAACTATTATTGATTGAGGCCATCATGGAATGCTAGCAGAAGTGTGTGGGAACCTTGTCTTGTCAGAGGAGGGCTACAACGTCAAGACAAATGGTTGTAATCTCTCTTTGATATTAATATATGCAAGTACTGATTGATTTCCTACATGATTTGTCATCTTACATATTCATGGCTTAATGTTTCTTGACTTGTTAAGTGGGTTGAATTACAATTTGTCTATTATCATGTTTGTTGTTTGTTGTTGTTAACTTGTTTCCGGTGCTTGAAGAAGGAAGCGAGAGATAGCCAGAGCGAGCAAGAAAGGACATCATCAAACAAGATAAACGTACTAAGAGGTAGGCCCTCTTAACTGGTTATAACCTAAGGAAATCTTCCATAGAATGTACCTATTGTGGCTAGACCCATCATCGAGCTAGAGGAATTCGTTTGTGTCCGCACTTATAATTTTACTTCACCACAAATTGACGACTCCACTGGGGAGTCCCATCCTTTTGTTTGTCTTGGATTTCATGGTTTTGTGAGAAATTTTCTAGTTTCACTTTTTCCCTTTAGTGCTATGTCTTTCCTCCTGCTTACTGGTCTGAGTCTAAAATTCATAGTAGCAAATCTCCTCCCTGTTTCAAATTTTTTTATTTTTTTCCTTAGCTCCCTCGATCAGCGCGCTTAAGTTACTGACAGTCGTGCCGATCAGTGCGAGTTGCTAAGAAATAGTAGCGTCGACTAGCCTTTGGTGCTTGTTGTTAGTTAGGCAGTCACGCCGATGCCCGTAAGTGAAGATTAGGGCCTTACCCCAATCTTGGCCAGTGTGTTCTGCTCTTGTGGTTTTGACCCCGTGAGCCTTTTGGACCATTTTCTCCCTGATTAGAAAGCTACTTTTCATTTGGTTTTGTTTGCTTGTTGGCTTATCATCTTTCTGATTGATTGATTGAGTCATTGAGTGGCCAGCAACACTAGGGCATCTAATTGGTCGCCCATTCAGTAGTTTGCGAACTCAGTAAGTTAGGTTGTAGGTGTACTTACTCTTTGCATTTTTTTTTTTGGTCCTTCTACGACTTTGACCTCTTTTACACAAGTTTGAAAAGTTTTCATTTGCTTTCCTAAAAGTTTCTTTTCTGGCGTGGATTACATTGCTTGTCTTGTGGTTGGTAAAGTCAATGTTCATTAGTTTGAATGAGTTGCTCTTTTCATGTGTTCATCTACTGGAAGAGCTTATTGTCTCGAGGACTTTTTCACTGAAAGATTATACGTGAAAAGATTTTTTCGTTGTTTCATGAAAAAGTATGACATTCTAGCTCATTGCATCATTATGTTATGATAACTTGCATCATTAAAATACTGGAATTGCATCAACATTTGAAAAAAGAAGAGAACTCTTTTGCTTTTGAAAGGACTTATAGATAAGTGCTTATCAGGAAATTAGGAATTGAAATGCATTTTTCATTATTTTATTTTTTGAAAAGGTAAGGTAGTGAAAGATCATTTCATTTTCAGTTGCTTGATTGTTTGCATTTGATTGAGTAGTTTCTACCCTCTCTAGTGTAGGCATTTCATCAAATTGAAAGGGTCTTGTCTCATTTAGTTGCATTTAAGGTTTTTCGAGTTGCATCGCTAAGACCTGAAAATTTAAACATAACTAAAGATAAACTTTAAAATGAATTCAATTAACCTAAGGCGCATTTGACATTAACGATCATATCTAGAAGGTCTAGTCTAGAGATGTCTTCCACCGTCTTTAAACCTAGCACTTGTCATTAGCTTCAGCATTAGACAACGCTAGTATGGATTTGTGCTCCCCGTACCGTTGAGTATATAACGGGAGACCCCTTTAGGCTACAATCCTTTTATCTTTAGGAAGCCGAGTCCACCACCTTGCGAACATGATACACCGAACACAACATTCGGGGAGATTGCATACTTGTACTTCTCAGTTCGCTGGGAGGTATTCTGCAGTTCACGGTTGCCTGGTAATCCTGTTTACCTAGATCATCCAGAGCAGTCATTTGATCTTTTTGACTCATTAAAATTAAAATATCATTCGAACACTTGCCCTTTTGAGCTTGTTTCCAATTGAAAGTGATAGAGTCATCTTTGTTTCTTTCTTGACTCTTAAAAAATGAAAGAGCACCAGTCTTTTATGCATCTTAATAATTGATTACCCACGATCCAAAACACCCTGTTAAGTCTTTTTCTGAGACAAAATCGTGAGTTTTCCTTAAAAGAACATTTTAAAGCCTTGAAGTTAATTGTTCTGTCGATTAAGACAAGGTCATCATGCATGAACCATCTGGTTCACCCAATTCCTCTTCCTCTCCTCTGTCTGAAAGATTGTCTAAGGAGTCGGTTCCTGAGTTACTAATGTCACTCAAGGACCAAGATGTTGAACTCACAATTTTTCTGAGCATTCAACCTTTGTCATCTCATCCTCCGCCTACTTTTGATACTGGGTCATTTGCTGATCTTAGCCCGGAATCTGCGGACAATCCCGTTCAAACTTCAGAGAACTCACCGACCACCGATGGTCAACTTGGATTGGTTATCTAGCCTCTAAACCCTTTGTTTGACCCTGTTGTGATATCTCTGCAGCGTCCTTACAATGCGTACGACAAGCTGGGTGTTCCTTTCGAACTATCACCTCGTACTCATTCAGCCATTCGTCGTCGTTTGTTTTCAGACATGGAACCCGAAGGCGATACTCCAATCACATCTCCAGATGAGTCCGAAGTTTCTACTCCACACACTATTGAGGGGGAAGAATTGCCTTTTCCTCCTGAGGGTTTCCCCTTTTCAGAAGGTATTCCTACCAGTTTTCCACCCAACTATGTGTCTTTGGTGCAGTTGGTTTCAGGTACACCTAGTGCCTCATCACTTTACCATAACCCTTTTTGGGCGTCAGGCGCCATGCCTACTTCAGGTCCGTTCGTGATGAACATGACCTCCCAACAGGTTGTTACCTCAGTCCCGATGCAACCCACCATTCCAAATACCCTTTTATCGTCAAGCCTAGTTACCCTTCAGGCACAACTGACAGTTTCAAAGAATGTCTCTTCCTCCATCCCTCTAGTCAGTGGCCAAGAAGTGCCACCGCCTAGGGGGAAGAACTAGAATATTTCTATGGTTTCAGGTGCCACTAATGTGAGTAGCTCACATGCTTGGTATAAACTAGCCTTCTTTGGTATTATTCATAACCCTTCTAATCCTACTGGATCAAGCAATGTCCAGTACCAACAGGTTCAGAATCTTGTTGGTCCATCTGGATTGAGCAATGTTTAGTGTCAACAGCCCTATGGGGCTCAAGTCTAATACCAAAATCCTTATGTTCCATATGGTTCTCAAGGAATGGTTAATCAACCTTACACCCTCCAATCTAGGCAATACATCTAGCCTGGCTATGGCCAGATTCAGTTCGGAAATTTCCTGGGCACTGTTCAAGTACCCTTGCAACAACAAGGGTAGCCTTCGTTACCTCGAGGGAAACCTCTGTTGCAGCAAGGGCTCTTTGTGCAACAACAAGGGAAAATGATCCCACAGTAAGGTCAACTGCAACAACCGCAAGGTCAACCCTTGCAACAGTTGCAGCAAGCCACGCAGCAGCAGATGCAATATACTCCGCACACCTCTCAACCCATGTCCTCACAGGGCCAACATCTGCAACCCTAGGGACAAATTTTGCAACCTCAAGATTAACCCTTGCAACAGTGAAACCAACCAGGGTAGAAGCAACCCTTGTATACATATCAACAAGGTCAACCCTTGTAGGGGCAGGGTAAAGGTCAAGTCCTGTAGCAGTAGGCTCAAACTCCTCATGTCCTAAGTCAACAGGTTCAGAATCTTGCCGACCAAGGGCACCAGGTACAGAATCCCTATGTCCAACGGCAACAAGTGTATCAACCTTATGCCTAAGGACAACAAGTCCAAAACCCTCTTGTTTAGGGACAACAAGTTCATCACCCATATGTTCAAGGACAACAGGTCCCATATCCATACGTCCAAGGTCAACAGGCTCAACAGCGTTTTAACCCGTACGTTGCTTATCAACAACCTATGGCCAGATAGTTCCAAGGTAATCAAGGTCAAAATCCTCCCTATGGTCAAGGTAATCTGCAATGGGGGCAGCCTCACATGCCATATGGCCAAAATCCCCCACTGTGGGGAAAAAATCCTTACCAACACAGATGGGCTCCTCCATATGGGACCACTTATCGACCTCCCATGCCTTTTAACACATAATTGCCATTCTTAGCTACACTCAAGTTTCCAGATGTATCTCGCCTTACGAATGATCTGATCCTTCATTCACCATACTGGCCTCCAGTGCCATCCAAGATACCAAGTGATTGTCCAAAGTTCAATGGGAAAGCTAAAAAAGATCCTCAGGCCCATGTGATGACATATCACCTCTAGTGCTCGTCGAACTTGTACGTGGACGATTCCATTCGTCTCCGTCTTTTCCAATGAACTGTCACGGGTGCTGTAGCGAAGTGGTACATCGACTTACCTCGGAGTACTAACCATGACTTTAGCTCTTTAGCCATGGATTTCCTCACACGTTTTCAGTTACTAGTTCGCTATGAAACTGGAACCTATTTGCTCACATCGCTTAAGCAAGATACTGCGACACAAATCTCTGATCACATCCATGAATGGAGATGTAGATGTTGCCTGATCAAATTCGAGATTGCTAATCAGTTTCTTACTGAATGGTTCACCAAATCATTCATGGCCCCAATTTCTCGTGATATAGTTATGGGTGGATGCATCACTAAAGAATAGGCCATCACTCGTGCCCAGTACTTGGATCTAGTTTACTCTCAGTCTGACACGTTTTACGACTTATTACCCAATGCTTCATGACCATCATCTGACCCTGCATCATCAAAATCACCAGCTGTACCTCCCGTTGATGGAGCTATTGGTTCAGTATCCCAGACCCCTGCTAAAACTTCTTCCAAACAGAAGTCAGCCTCAAATGTTGTTCCTAATAGTTCATCCCAGAATCCACCTGGCCCTGGTAAAACCTCAGAGTTCCATGTTTTCCAGTCTACTGCAACGGAAAAATCCTAGAAAGGAAAGAAGAAAGGCAAAGGCAAAGCTAAAGCCAATGCCCCGAAACAGGTTCCTCCCAAATTGTCTGCTAGCGAATCTTTGCAATGGAAACCTAAGTTCCCCTACCTCATTTGCGAGGATGATCACTACACTAAGGATTGTCCTCGACAATCCGAAGTTAGTCACTTTCTCAAAGGGACCCCTGTTGTCCTCAAAGAGCCATTTCCATCTCAGCAGACCCCAAATGATAGACCAACCCCAATCTGCTTCCTCCAGATCTCAAGTGTTCATGATGAGTACGCCTATTAACGTGGCTACTAGATTGAAAGACTATCAAACTCCTACTTTGACAGCTGGGAAAGAGAAAGAAGCTACACCTTATTCTTCTACCACGAGTTCTAGCCCTCTTCATATTGAGTTACCTAACCCTAATTCTGCTATGCGGCCACCCTCTCGAGGTGTGTTGCGGAAATCCTCATATAATCCCAACACGCGAGATGCTTAACACTACAATATTGTTCAGGATTTGGCTCAGGCGTCATCAGCCATGTCGGCTCTCGAGGTACTCCAAAGCTTCCCATCGCAGTGGAAATCTTTGCTGTCAGCTATCAATGGCATCGATCCCACCGATTCCAATTTGATATGTTTTGATCTAGAGAACCATGTTCCGTAGCACCCTCATCAGATTTCCTTTCTTATTCAGGTAATCATCAATGAGAAGACCATCCACCGGACTGTCATTGATGAAGGTGCTTCCACTTGCATCATGTCGACCGCATGTTGGAAGGCTATTGGTTCCCCTGCACTGAACCAGTCTTCGAACGCTTTGGAAGCTTTCGATGGGTGGGATTCGTGACCCTTCGGTGTCTTACCTAACCTTGCCATCACCCCGGAAGGCAAGACAATGCAAGTCAAATTAGAGATTGTTGACGCAAATCTCAATTATAATCCTCTACTTGACTGAAGTTGGAACCATGCCATGCTTGCCGTGGCCTCCTCTTTATTTCACATGATTAGTTTTCCCCATCAAGGGAAGATTGTCACCGTTGACCAGCTGTCTTTCTTTGCCTCTTCCTCCTCAGATGGCAATGTTTCATACGTCAAGCACACTGGTTCTCCCTATGAGAGCATGGGGGTAGGTCTCTTCAGAGATTCTACCTTAATGGGAATTTTTCCACTCCCACCTCCTCATGTTTCCTCTGTCAACATGATCTCGGTCAAATCTGATCCTTGGGTCATACCTGCACCAGATCTTTTTGATACCTAGGGCGAGGTTATGCTGCTTAGTCCTGCCGAAGTCAATTACGTGGAAATTGTTTCAGCTTCAAACTTTGCATCCTCTAATTCTTTTATGTCGATGACCTCTTTCGATACGTACTCTTAATCCCCGTGGCTTGGCACTTTGGAATCGTCTGATCCCGTAGCTGAGATCTTCCTTGCTGATGAAGGCATCTTGGAATTCACGCTCTCAAGGAACCACCTTGGATCAATACTCATCATCGCTCTTCATTCCTGCCTCACCTAGTGCTCACGTCTACCATTTTCGAAGAGTCCTCTTCTCCATTTCCACCACCAATTATTACTCATGAAGTATGGTCGGAAGGAAATCTGGGTAATATTACCCAAACGATGTCGATTGACATTTCTATCAAACCTGGTATCATTGAACACATTCATATTGGGGTATCTTGTTCTCTAGATGAGATCAGGACATATACTCGTCTATTTCAGGAATTTCGTGATGTGTTTGCGTGGTCCTACGAAGAAATGTCTGACATTGATCCTAGCATTGTAGTGCATGAAATACCAACGTATTTGCATGCAAAGCCCGTTCGCCAACGACTTCGCCCGATGCACCCTAGGAAGGCCACCGCTATTAAGGGTGAAGTTGAAAAGCTTCTCAAAGTTGGGTTCATCTATCCCACCCCCCTTATAGACTGGGTGTACAATATTGTCCCAGTGACTAAAAACAAGGCATGATTCGTGTTTGCATTGATTATCAAGATCTCAATTGTGCCTGTCCTAAAGACAACTATCCTACTCCCTTCATTGATCAAATCATTGATGAATGTGATGAGAGCGAGATATTTTCCTTTATGGACAGTTTTTCTGGTTATAACCAGATCAACATCGCACCGGTCGATTAAGAAAAGATAGCCTTTATTTGTCCGTGGGGTATGTTTGCATACAAGAAGCTCCCTTTCAGCCTCAAAAATGCTAGAGCCACGTTTCAACAGGAAATGTCCTATGCATTTCATGATATTCGCAACATTGTCCAGCCTTACTTGGAAGACCTTCCCGCTCATTCTCGTAAGCACCAAAATCACCTAGACCATCTTTGGTAGATTTTTCTACGCTGCAGACATAGAACATTCGATTAAACCCACACAAATATGTTTTCTGCATAGAATCAAGACAAATCCTCGACTACATCGTTTCCAAGGACGGTATTCACCTGGATTCGCTAAAAGTTGAGGCCATCGTAAATTTACCCCCCTCCATCCTAACTGCACCAACTCCAAAGCCTGCAAGGAAAGGCCAACTTTCTCCATCATTTTATACCCAACTATGCTGGGCTAGCCACAGGATTTACCTGGTTGCTAAAACAAGGAACGCCCTTTTTGTTTGGGACAAGTGGCCCAAAAATATTTTGACAATCTCAAGGTCATCTTCATAAATGCTCCTCTGTTGCACCCGCTTGACCATTATCGAGATTACTTCCTTTACCTAGCTGTAGACCCTAGCACCATTGCTATGGTCTTGGTCCAAGATGATGACGAAGGCAATGAACATGTAATCTACTACCTTAGTCAGAATCTCCTCGACACTAAAACACATTATGCACATGTTGAGAAGTTGGCTTTGGCTTTCATCTAGGCTATTCAACGCTTTCGGCACTACATCCTTTTGCACACGACTACAGTGATTTCTAATGCAACCTCATGACCTATATCCTGATTCGTCAGTTGCTGGGGGGCAAGTATTCTAAATGGATCGTAATCCTGCAAGAATTCGATTTGGTCTCCATTACAGCCAAATCTAAGAAGTCACTTGTTTTCGCTAAATTGATTTGTTCCCTTCCATCCAAGTCTCTCCCTACTAGTGCAGATGAACAGCTTCCAGATGAGACCCTTTTCCTGATTATCACCCTTGATCCATGGTACGGTGATATCATCGTGTATCTCTAGACGTCCATGTTCCAATCCGCATTGACCAAGGATGATCATTGAAGGATTCAGCATCACTCCCAACCCTACCGTATTATTGGCGATACTTTATACCGTGTCGGTGTTGATTTAGTTCTTCGCAGATGCCTTACGATCGAGGAAGTTGAAAGAGTTCTCAATGATTGCCACTCCAGGGCATGTGGTGGTCATATGTTTGGTTACGCTACAGCTCAAAAAATCCTTCACGCTGGTTATTTCTGGCCATCTATCTTCAAAGACTGCATTCTTGTCGTTCGCAAGTGCCATGAATCCCAAATTTACCAATGCAAGATGTGTGCCCCACCCACTCACCTACACCCCCCCCCCCCCCCCCCCCCCCGTTCCATTATCATTGGTCCTTTTGCAAAATGGGCATTGATTATATGACATTTAACCGTCGTTCGACGAGGGGGCATGGCTATATTATCGTCATTGTGGATTATTTAACCAAATGGGCTGATGCAATGCCTACATATTCTGCAAATGGTAAGACGACATCCCAATTCCTTTTCAACCATGTTATTTCCAAGTTTATCATAACCCAAGCCATTGTCACAACCATGGCTCCCATTCCAAATATTACATGATGGCTGAGTTGACATCTGCATTGGGCTTGCACCACAATGGCTCAACCCCATATTACCCTAAGGCTAATGGCTAGGTTGAATTCGTGAACAAAGTCTTGGTCACCATGCTTCAGTGCACTATTGGGATGCACAAGTCAAATTGGCATCTCATGCTCTTTTCAGCTCTGTTGGCCTATCAAACCTCAACCAAAGATGCAACTAGTTTCACACCATTCTAGTTGGTCTATGTTCTGGAAGCAACATTGCCAATCGAATTCAAGATTCGTTCACTCAAGTTAGTTGTTGAACTCCTACCAGAAACATCGCCTCAAGAGGAACGCCTCTTATATTTAGAACGACTAGATGAGACTCGTCATCTCATCGCCTTGGTCATCGAAGCACAAAAGAAATGGGTCAAATCCCATTTCAATGAGTTGGTCTCCCCTTGCACGTTCTCTGAGGGTGATTTGGTCTTACTATATGACCAAGCTAATGATAAGTTGGGGGTAGGCAAGTTCAAACCCATGTGGCATGGGCCCTACATCATGAAACACGTTTTTCAGAAAGGAGCCTATGAGCTTATTGATTATGTAGGAAATCCTCTTGATAAGCCCTGAAACGAGCTTTACCTCAAGAAGTACTATGCTTAGGTCATCTTGCATGGTTACTTGTGTACATTAGTGTGTCATTCATTTTTGTGCAACATGGTTTTGTGTGATAGTTTTCAAACAACTTTCCTGTTTGCTATGATTTTCTTGCTTTGCAGATGTCTGCGACTCCCCACATTGGATTCGCTGATGGTGCTTACCGTAGTACCCAGAACCCATAATCCACAGCATGGGCTATTTATGACCCTAACGGTGTGTTGATTGACCTTCAAGGTATCTGTCTAGGTCGCACAACCAACAACATCATTGAATACAATGCGGTCATCGAACTGTTGTCAGAAGCCATCGCCTTGGGGATCAGGGAACTGGTTGTCAACCTGGATTCACAACTTGTCGTCCTTCAACTCAACGGGCAATATTCCATAAAAAACCCTCCAATATTGAGAATGTATCTCTGTATCCGTCTATTGGAAAGGCATTTTGATTATACACATATAATCATATTCCTATACGCATGAATACATTAACAAATGCATTAGTTAATCATGTGTTGGATAGACATTTACGAAACATGTAAAATATAAAACAAACCATTTGTATCATAGTAGACAGCAAAATACAACATATGTATATATATGGTGATAATGTTTGATACATCAGAACCCCCAAAAATAATATGTGTGTCTAAAATAACATCGGCGGCTCGTAGGCCTCATCTATCCGTGGCATGCAGGCCTCAAAAAATATGTAAGTGCTGGACCTAGGAACTAATCATCATGGTGATCATGGTATCACAATACAGCTCGTGCAACACGAGTCAGAAATTGGCAGATCCACTCTGAGACTCCCACCATGTGTCTCTGGTACTGACAAGGAATGTCTCCTACCTGAGCATACTCTGGGATACCATGAGTCAACCCCTAGAGGTTCCTCGCGATCTCCTCCTCGTTGTCACTCCCTTTTGGATAAGGAGCGATAGCATCAATAGGCAGGAGATGCGCCTGGCTATTGGGGACATCCCAACAGGCCGCTCTAGTCCAACATTTGCATTAACAAGAGAAATGTTATAAGCACATATATGCCCAAAACAATTAAAAAATCTCAAAATTAAAAATTTGATTGTTTACCTTCATCATCGAAGTCCTCTCCATCTGGTAAGGGCATATTTGGATCTCTACGGAAATCAGTGCCGCTATATGGCCAGTCCTCCACGACGATCTTTTGTCATCATAGCCATGAAAAGAATGCAGGTCAGTATGACATGTGCTAACCCCCAGTGATCCTGGGCATCAAACAGCTCCAACGGGCCATCTGTAGATCATGTGGCGTAGGAGGATCTACCTCAGTCAGCTAATACTGGAACAATGGTACTCATTCCAAGAAGAAGGTCACAAGTACGAATCCGAAGAAAAATTGCTTTAGATTCCCTGCCTTGGCTTTGGACAACTGGCGCTTGATGTTCATCTTCATGGCCTATGCCCAGTTAAAGATTGTAGGAGTTGTGCAGTCAATAGCATAAAGGAACTTCGACTTATTAGTCTCATGTTCCACCTAGGACCTCGCCACTCTGTTGATAGTCAACAAAAGCACCCTCAGTGTCAGATCCCGAACACTGGAAATCTCTATCTTCCCACTTTTGGATTTCAGGGCCTCAGGGTAATGTGCGACAAGCAATGAAGATATGCTTGCCCCAATCGGTCATGACCCGGACAAGTTCACTGGTTCCCCTCTACGGGACAGTCCAGTGATGAAGTATATATCTGAAGTTTCCAACTCCAGCTCCTGGTCACCAATGACAAAAATCTCTCAATTAATGTCCTAAAGACTAATCAGGTACCAAAGCAACTCGAGCTGGGCCCCCTTTTTGGTTTTAACTGGGACTGGTAATCAAGTGACTTTCTAGTGTGTTCGACGTCAACACATCTATTCACATGTTATAATCTGTACTTTGATTGGGTTGTGTTGGAGCGCAAGACCCTAGACTTAGATCACAAAAGTCCAGGTTGCGAAGTGGTGTGACATGGTTATGATGATATGCATGTCTCTTTCATATGGCTGGCTGCAAACAGACCATGAGTTATCATATGTGATCCTTCTCATTATTAGATGGCTGCGACCATACCTTGGTTTCATTAAGATCCTCTTTGACGGATGGTTGCACCCATACCTGGATCCATTCACATGATCATTCTTTGATGGCTGTGTTCATGCCACGATTCATGTATCATTTGACAGAGTTCTCAGTTAAGTATATGTATCTATACTTGCTTGCCGTTTTTTCGACAGTAGACCAGTTCCCACACTGGTTCATAAAGCATTTCATCCCTCACTCCAACTCGGCCTTCATGCTTTAGGGGGCATCGATTACACAAGATTTTGTCACTGTCCTTGTACTCCCCCGTTCCTTGATCCTGGAGGACCTCTACAGTGAACCCCACATGTTTTGCCTTCATGAAGAAACTCCCATTATGGAAAGCTTTTTAAATTAGGAGCCAAAGCTTCCAGCTCTAGAGGCTTCATAACGAAAGTCTGGCAAATGGTTTGGCCAAATGGGATCGAGGATGTCAGTTTGGGCTCCTTTCCCCTATAATGATGTAACTACCTCAAGGGATAAGACCTTCTCCCATGAGAAGAGGATCCATCTCCCATCCATTCATCCTATATAAACCTCCCTTCTTCCCAAGCACAAGCTAGTGTTAGTGTTAGTGTTGTAGTGTTGATATTGGTGTGCTAATGCTATTTTGGTTTGGAGTAGATAGCAAGCTATTACTAGTTGTAGCTAACTAGTTGTGTGAGCGAGAAGTGTGATTTGGTTTGGAGTGAGCCTAAAGGGAAGAGCCTTAAAACTATTGTTGATTGAGGCCATCATGGAATGTTAGCAAAAGTGTGTGGGAACCTGGTCTTGTCAGAGGAGGACTACAATGTCAAGACAAATGGTTATAATCTCTCTTTGATATTAATATATGCAAGTACTGATTGATTTCCTACATGATTTTTCATCTTACATATTCATGGCTTAATGTTTTTTTACTTGTTAAGTAGGTTGAATTACAATTTGTCTATTATCACGTTTGTTTTTTTGTTGTTGTTTACTTGTTTCAAGTGCTTGAAGAAGGAAGCAAGAGATAGTTGGAGTGAGCAAGAGAGGACATCATCAAATAGGATAAGCGGACTAAGAGGTAGGCCCTCTTAATTGGTTCTAACCTAAGGAAATCCTCCATAGAATGTACCTGTTGTGGCTAGACCCATCATTGGGCTAGAGGAATTCGTTTGTGTCCGCACTTATAATTTTACTTCACCACACCTACTTGGAAGCTTCATAGTCCATCTGGGGAAGGGAGCTCCTCCGAATTGGAATACCACGCTCATAAATCCTCTTTGGAATTTTGTCATTGTTTTTTTGTTACTGATTGTTTTCTCTAGATGCACTTTGCATCAAGGCTCACTCCACATATTCGGGAACGGTTACTATTTTCTCTCAAACTTTCACATAGCATCAACATTAAAACCATCACAATATGTCTATTTAGAACCTGTGGTTGAAGATATCATATCGGTTTGGGGCCTGGAGCCAACTCAGCAAAATCTGGCCAAGGTGGTTCTGCCAGCAAGGTCTCCAAGTGGTGAAAGGGGAGCCACGATGATTTACTAGAATTTGGAAGGTGGTTTAGGGTTTTTAGAGTCAGGCAAAAAGAGTGGTTCAAAGTAGGTCGGATTGGGAACTGACATCAAAACACTAGATGTTCGAGCGACATCAGAGAAGTTGGTGGAACAATTAGAGGAAGAGAAGGCGGGCTTCCGAGTAAGTAAAAACACCTCCTCGCAATCTCTAATTTTTGGTATTATTTATGGTGGTATGGAAGACATTGTTATAAATATGGTCTTATATGTAATGAAGGGCTTAAAGCTTGCATGGTTAAGGACTGGGGGCCAAAATACCAAGAGGCAGGACAAGGTTTGAGTAGTGCGCTCGCTTATAGAGGGCTAGTGGGCTGAAAGACAAATGAACTGTGATTTTCGCTCAAAACACCTACCCTGGAGGCGACAAACATAGAAGGGTTTTTTCAGGAGGGTTTGGAATTGAAGGAAGGTTTGGTAAAACCCATTTTCGAGACTGGTGACTGGGAGCAGGCTGGTGATCCATCTTCAACATTTCAGGGTTTATTCATTGAAGGTCCTATCATATATAAAGCTCAGTTTCTAGGGGAACAACCATTGAATAACACCTTTATAGTAGAGGAAAGACCCTTCGAGCCTATGGTTTCTATAATCCTAGAGGAGAAGATGGAGGAATGGCTAGGACCATTCGAGGAGGATGCAAACCAAGTTTGGGAGAGTCGATCCTTTGCAGGAGGGGCCGATAATGGTCGGAATCCAAGCTCCAAGAGGAAGAAAGGGAAGGTCATAAAGAATAAAGTTAAATTCCCTAATTTAATCCTCAAGGTCGATATCCATATTAACAGGGCCATGGAGGCCTTAGAGCTTATTTTAGTTGGTAAAGCGATAGGGAAATTATTCTCTGCAGAATATATTATAGAATGCATAGATAAATCTTAGAAGGGGGCCTTGGATAATCAGGTTGAAGTCATCACCTTGGCTCGAGGTTGGTTTATTGTGTGCTTCAATAAGCATGAGGCATTGGAATAGGTTTTCATCCACAATTGGTGTTTTGGCCTCTCGCCAATTCTATTCAACAAGTGGATTCCCATGTTCAATGCCTAGAGAGAAAAAGTGGAAGAAATTCTAGTTTGGATCTCACTCCCTACTCTTCCACCGTAGCTATGGACAAAGGATGTATTCAGAGCCATAGGTAACACTTTGGACCTATTTATGGAAGCAAATATGTTTTTTGTGGAAACAACAAAAAGGAATGTGGCACGTATTTTGGTAAGACTAGACCCAAGAGAAGGGTTGGAAGAAAAAATTCAATTATAGCTTCAAGTTTATTACCACTGTCAAATTATCGACTATGAGCATCTGCCCTTCACATGTCATAGATGTCACAAGTATGGGCATCTATCCCATGACTGCCCCTTGGGTTTTAGAAGGAGAAGAAGGCTGAGGAGAGACCCTGGGATTGAGGGTCAGAATCAAGTGGATGGGGAGGTGAACGCTCAAATGGCAAGGGAGGAGTCTCATCAAGAGTGGGAACAGTTATCGATGGAGATACAAGAAGAACAGGTTGAAAATAAGGACCTTAATGTTTTACCAAAGCAGGATCACTTTCAGGGAGCCCAGGTATAAATTGGAACATTTGATCTCTCCTGGTAGGTACTTTTTCTCTTCCCTTTTCTTCTTTACATGAATCTCTTCAATATTTGTTAAATTATATGAATAGGTCTAGGCTTTCTTTGACTGAACAATAGGTCTTAGGAAATTTATCTCTAGCTCTAGATAGTATTATTAACTCCACCCCTACCCTCTCTCTTTCCAAGTTGCCTTCAGCCGAACCTGAACTTTCTCCACTACTTGTGGACTCTCTTGAGATCCCTCCTTACAATCTGCATCCTCAGGAAAAAAGGGTTCTAACTATATATTCTATAGGATGGATGGGGAATGCCATGGAACCCTCGAGGCTGTGAAAGACTTATGGAAGAAATATTGATATATCTAAGGCACATCTCAAAGCTAAGATGGATATAGCTTATGGAAAATAATTATCCCTGAAAGGGGCACTTAGAGTAGCGCACTCCCTTGTCATGGTTTCCAAATGATCCTCTTATCCTTTAATTGTCATGGGTCTACTAGCAGCTGAAAGAAGCTAGCTCTAAAATATTTATCTCAATCATACTCTCCTGATGTAATTATGTTGCAAGAAACCCTAGGGCCTGGTGAATCAGTGATGCTATCGCTTAGGAAAATGATGCCTAGTTGGAATTTTGTTACAACTGATGTGAAAGGTAGATTAGGAGGCCTTGCCCTGGGCTTCAAAGAAAGCAGTATGAGGTTGATAAATTCTTGGGGTTCAGATATGGTTCTGGGGGTTGAGGTTTACTCATTGGAACTTTTCTTTGAGTTATCACTTGTCAATATCTATGGACTGTGCCAAGACAAGGTATCATTCTGGAATAATATTTTTGTGAATTCTTTTATGAAAGTCCCTAATCTGGTGGGGATATAAAATTTTCCTTGGGCTTGTCTGAGACTTGGGGACCCCACACCCAAGTTAACCCATTGGCGAACTTCTTTCTATACAAGATCCAGTATGGAAGGCTTATAGATCTAAATTTGATCAAATATTGTTCTACCTAGAGGAATAAAAGAGTAGGGGATGCTAGGGTGGCTAAGAAATTGGACCATTTTCTGATAAGAAACGTTTGTAGAAAATATGTTGTAGGTTAACCCAATAATGCAATATAAATCAAAGCAGAGTACTATAACCTACTTCTACTATCAATTTGTGGAATCTTAAAGATCGAGCTGAACAATATAACCAGAAGAAGAATAATCAATGCACAATACATATGAAAATACTTTGGGGAATGCCTCAGCTAAAAACCCCACTATTTGTATTATCATACAAGGTGGAAATACATAGGAATTATACAAAGCCTTAGCTCTCACAGCTAGCCAGCTCTCAGTACAATCCTCACATATGCTCACAGACAATCTTGTCTTCTCTCCAACCTTCCTCTCTGCCCTCCAAGCTCCTATTTCCTTGTGTTGTTCCTCTAGGATGGTTCAGCCTCAACCAAGTGGATGATCTCCTGACCTCACACACTGACAGAACTGTGCAATCCTCAAGGAATGATCCTTTACTTCATGCATGAGTTTTCTTTATAAGAAAACACATGCAACTGATAGTACACTGTCCTTGACATTTAACTTGACTGGGTCTTTCTCAGAATAGACATGCATGAGTTTCTGATGAGGGAATCTTCAGTTAACTGGAGTACACTAGTTGAGTGCATACATGCATCAACTGACTGTTAACTCACTTTTAGTTCCTCAAACAGTTTGGAACTAATTTAACTGGACTTAACTCAGTAAACTGAAACTAATTACAACTCAAATATAACTCAATCTTATCTCCTTAATTTAAGGGATAACTCTTACATGACTTCAGAAAGACTTCTAACTTTAATTTCTCCAACTAATTAACTCAAAATGACTTAATTAATTATTTCCAAGTAGATGTTAAGACTAAATTTGATTTTAATTCACAATTTAATTCAAGGAAAAATTAAATTGGAATATTCTTGTTGCCATGTTTCAACACTCCCTCTCAACAAGAAAAGGATTATCTGCCACCCTGATCTTGTCTCTATGGAACTTGAATTTATACTTTGACAATGCCTTTATCAAAATCTCAGCATCTTTCTCCTCTATCGAAATATACTATAGCAACATGATCCTCCTAACATCAACAGCTTGCTTTACCTTATAAAGCCAACGGGAACTCACAACTGACTTGTTCTCTAGTCTCAGAACCACGTCCCAAACACTATTACGAACTATGGAGTCATACTCCACCATAGCATCAACCCGAATTGGCTGCTGCACTGCTTCCTCAAACGAAGATGGCTCGGTCTCAACACATTCCCAATCAAGGGCCATGTATCCAGTGTACCTCTCAGGTGACCTCCTCTGTCTGTGCTGAGAAGATGGTGCTCCCACATTCTCTCTCGCATCCTCCAACAATCTATCAGCTTCTCTTATGCGCTTCCATCCATCTTTGGAAGACTCTTCTTGAGTGGATGTCTCCACTCCTAGAACCTCTGCATGTGGCTGCTTCACATCAGTCTGAGGCTCCTCCTCCTTAGGAAACAACAGTTCCTCCACAGCCTGTAGTTGGAGTTCCCTCTCAAGGGAAACTTGCATGGCCTTGTTCTCATCAAACTTGAGATCTTTGCAAACAACTGTCCTCCGAATAGTAGGCAAGTACACCTAATAGTTGTGAGGTGTATCAGTGTACCCCACAAGTATCCCCAACTCTGTTGTTGGCTCATGCTTCTTCCGTGCATCCCTTGTCCCATGGAAATATACCGATGAGATAAAGATCCTAAAGTGACCCACATCTGGTCTCTTACCCAAGAAAGCTTCCTCTGGTGTCTTCATCCCAAGTATGCGATGCAGGCTTCTATTTTGCAAATAGACTGTTGTGTTGCATGCCTCAACCCACAAGTGAAGTGGTAGGCCTTGGTCATGTAGCATTGTCCGTGCTGCCCCTACAATGGTTCTGTTCTTCCTCTCGGCCACCCCATTCTGTTGTGGGTTATGAGGTGTCGTCAACTCTCATTTAATTCCTTCCGTTGCACAGAAATCCTTAAACTCTTGAGAGACATATTCTCCATCATTGTTGCTTCTCAAGGCCTTGATCTTATTCCCTGACTCTTTCTCAATCAAATCTTTGAACTCACAAAACTTTGTGAAGGTTTGGTCCTTCTTATGCATGAAATAAATCCAGCATTTACGAGAATAGTCATCAATGAAAATCACATAGCTTCGCTCTGGATGCCGTTGAGAATAGTCCACACAAATCAGTATGAACTTTCTCTAAGATAGCCTCTGCTCGACTGTCTCGATCATGAAAGGAAGACTTGGTGTACTTTCCCAAGGTACAACCTTTGCATGTGTCAACTTGCTCAAGTTTACCTTTGGGAAGTCCTGTAGATATCTGTTGCATTATCTTCAAAGCCCCATGATGCATATGGCCCAACCGCCTATGCCATAACTCACCAATGTCTTGGCTTTGCACCAATTTTGTTTTCATACTCAATGCTACACAATCGTCTACCTCTATTTTATAGAGATTCTTCACCCGAATCCCTATCCTCTTGGTCTAACTCGTGGCTATGTGTCTTAGGAATGCCTTTCCTTTACTGAAGACAACATCGTAGCCTTTTTCCTCCAACATTGCGACTGATACCAAGTTCTTCTTCAGTCCAAGCACATACTTTACATTTGTCAAGGTGATAGGAGCTCCATTCTCCCTCTGAAAAGCAACCATGCCCACTCTTGAAACACTATACCTTCTGTTGTCACCCATCTCTATGCGCATATTGAGGTCTTTCTCCTCCAAGGCACTAAATAAACTTTTATCACCGGTCATGTGGAATGAGGCTCCACTATCAAGATACCAAACACAACCTATCATCGATGACACCATGCATGTGATGAGGGTAAAGTCCATTTCGAACTGAGAGGCTAATGCTTCACCTTCTGATCCTTCTGAGGATCCCTTCTTGGACTTCTTCGATGGGCATTTAGTCGTATAATTTCCCATCTCATGACAATTAAAGCATCTCACTTTAGACATGTCACTCTTCTTCCCTCCATGAGAAGAATTCGATTTGGAATGGGAAGCCTTCCCCTTCCCTTTCCTTGCCTTACTTACTAAGGCCATATTTTCTTCATCATCATCCTTGGATGAAGAACCATCTCGTGTGCTCCTCCTGCATGAGATCCAACCACAGTCGTTCCCAATTTGGCAGTTTCTCCCTTCCATTCACAGAGTCTTGGTAGCTATTCCAACTCTTTGGAAGGCCAAGGAGAGCGAGGCTCACTATATCTTCATCGACAGTAGTTATTCCCACACTACCAAGCTCATCCCTATAGGTGGTGAGCTTGTTCAGATATGTGGAAATAGTATCGCCCTTCTCCATCTTGATTCTTCGAAGCTTATCCTTAAGCGCCAATTTCCTCTGGTCACTACTGTTCTGGTAGAGGTCCTTCAATGTCTTCCACATTGAAAATGGAGTATCCTTCCATGGAGACTCGAGACAATATGGTCTTGAACTCCCTCAAGGATGATCTGTCTCACCTTCACCACACACTTCTTCCACTTAGCCAACTGTTGTGCTTTAGTTGAAGCTGGCTTTGGGATTTCTTGATCAATGAATTCCTTCAAACCATTGTCTTCTAATACAACCTTCATTCTATCTTTCCATGCTATGTAATTCAAGCTACCTTCCAAGGCATACTTGAGTCTCAAGCCATAGAATGCCATTGGCCAACCTTGAAGTATGATATGAATTTGATTTGCACCTGCAACCCCGAACTTCAAACTTCGAATTCTCTTCTTAGTATGCTTTTCACAACTCCGGTACAATGTAGAAAATTCTCTACAAATCTAGCTCCAATACCAAGTAGAAAAATTTCTACAAACTTGGATCTGATACCATGTAGAAAATCTGTTGTAGGTTAACCCGATAATGCAATATCAATCAAATCAAAATACTATAACCTACTTCTACTATCAATTTACGGGAGCTTAAAGAGCGAGCTGAACAATATAACCAGAAGAAGAAGAATCAATGTACAATACACATGAAAATACTTTGGGGAAAGCCTCAGCTAAAAACCCCACTATCTATATTATCATACAAGGTGGAAATACATAGGAATTATACAAATCCTTAGCTCTCACAGCTAACCAGCTCTTAGTACAATCCTCACATATGCTCACAGGCAATCTTGGCTTCTCTCCAACCTTCCTCTCTGCCCTCCAAGCTCCTATTTCCTTGTGTTGTTCCTCTAGGATGATTCACCTTCAACCAAGTGGAAAACCTCTTTACCAAGTGGATGATCTCCTGATCTCACACACTATCAGAATTGCGCAATCCTCAAGGAATGATCCTTTATTGCATGCATGAGTTTTCCTTATAAGAAAACACATGCAACTGATAGTACATTATCCTTGACATTTAACTCAACTGGGTCTTTCTCAGAATAGACATGCATGAGTTTCTGATGAGGGAATCTTCAGTTAACTGGAGTACACTAGTTGAATGCATGCATGCATCAACTAACTGTTAACTCACTTTTAGTTCCTCAAACAGTTTGGAACTAATTTAAATGGACTTAACTCAGTAAACTGAGTTAACTAATTACAACTCAAATATAACTCAATCTTATCTCCTTAATTTAAGGGATAACTCTTGCATGACTTCAGAAAGAATTCTAACTTTAATTTCTCCAACTAATTAACTCAAAATGAATTAATTAATTATTTCCAAGTAGTTGTTAAGACTAAATTTGATTTTAATCCACAATTTAATTCAAGAACAAATTAAATTGGAATATTCTTGTTGCCATATTTCAACAAGGTTTTCTTAAACCAAATTCCCTCTTTTGGGTAGTGGGTAGGATATGGAGGGGAAGCATATCACTTTCCTAAAGGGTCCAATAGGAAGCCTATCTCTCCTTTCAAATTCGATCCAGACTGGCTAAAAGAGCCCAATTTCATCCAACTCGTTAAAAATAATTAGAGGCATCTAAATTGATCCCAAGACACATCCCTTGCAATGGCCTTCATGGGAAACCTAAAAAGACTGAAGTTGGAAACTATAATTTGGGCTAGGGATAAAAAGATGAGGGATGAAGTAGACCTAAAACAAATTGGGGAGGATCTGGAATCTCTGGAAAGTCCAGAAGGGGATGGTTATGAAACAGAGGAGAAGAGAGAGAATATCGAAATTTTAGAGGCTAGGAGGAGGAAGATCCTAAATAATTTTGAAGAACAACGACGTCTTATAATATGAGCTATTTGGCTCTTTGCAGGGGATGAGAATTCAAAGGTTTTCCATAATTATTCAAAGGGGAGGAAGAACTCCAATACTATATGGGAAATGGATCGGGAAGAGGAGGAAGAGCTAAATCATTCAATGATTTGGCAAGCATGGGTAGAGACCACTTCAAAAATATGTTTAGGGCTCCAAAGGTTGCTTCTATAGCTGAGGTCATTAGGTGGGCTCAACATTTTCTTAGGTATGTAGAGGAGGAATAAAATGAATTACTAATGACACCTATGTCAAAAATTGAAGTTGAAGGAGTTATAAACTCCATGCAAAAATATAAGAGTCTAGGGCCTCATGTCTAGATTGTGGAATTCTTCCAACATTTATTTGATTTAATAGGGGATGAGATAGTTGAGGTGGTGGACGAATCCGGGATCAAGGGTCATATTCATGAGTCTTTCAACTCTACTTTTATAGCTCTAATTCCAAAATCGGACGACCTTGCTTCTTTCGAGGAGTTTAGGCCAATCATTATGGGGAATTTGATGTATAAAATGGGCCTCCTAAGGAAATTATAAAATAATAGTGGAAATAATAAAGTAAAATTAGATTACATCATCAAATTTTAGAGGGAAAAAAAGAAAAAATTATTTTTTCAACTCGTATTTTCAACTTATCTCCATATGGGTTTACTCAAATTTTGAGTGGAAACACTCATTGGATGAAAACTTTGATTCCTCATCCAAGGAGTACCCATGTTGCATACTTTCGATGGACCCTACTACATGAAAAATGAGATATACATGAAAAATGTGATTGCAATCACGTTTTTCATGTATTTCTCATTTTTCATCTAGTGGAGTCCATCAAAAGTATGCAACATGGGTACTCCTTGGATGAGGAATTACATTTTGCATCCAACGAGTACTCCCACCCAAAATTTGAGTAAAATCTTAGTGAGATAAGTTAAAAATACAAGTTGAAAAAGTAGTTTTATTATTTTATTATTTTTTAATCTTTTTACTTTTTTACTCCAAAAATGGTGAATCATCCCCCATGGTTGACATCATCATCTTGAATCCTATTGGTTCTTATAAAAAATATTTTTTTTGTACATTTTTCTTAGGAGGCCCATTTTAGACCTCAAAATTACCCTAATGATCCCTCTGCAACTACATTTATAAAATCATTGGAAAAATAATTGCGATCCGTCTAAATCCAATTCTATACAGAAACATTTCAAGGGAACAATTTGGTTTCCTTGATGGTAGACAGATCCATGAGGCCATCAGAGTAGCTCAAGAATCGATGCATAGAACAAAGAGAAGCAAAAGAAAAGGCTTGATAGTCAAAATTGATTTATCAAAAGCATATGACAAAATCAGTTGGTTATACCTTCGACTTCTTATGACTCAACTGGGCTTTTGTATAGGATTCATAAATTGGGTCATGGGATGTATAACTAATGTGTCATTTGTAGTCCTCATAAAAGGGGCATCCTCTCCCTTCTTCCACAATCAGAAAGGGCTTAGATAGGGATGCTTTCTGTCCCCCCTCCTATTCTTATTGGCAACAAAAGGTCTTAGTCAGTTGATCTTGACTGCTAAGAGGAGTGGCGATCTAAAAGGAATTGAAATAGCAACAAATGTGTTTATTTCCCACTTTCTATTTATATATAATATCCTTCTTTTTAGTAATGGCTCCAGGGAGGATATTTGACAACTGAATATTTCTCTTGACTTGTTTCTCAAATCAACCGAGATGTGCATTAATGCTCAGAAATCCTCAATTTCCCACGAAGGTTTTACAGTCAATGAGGTAGACAGGATTACCTCGATTCTCCCTTATGATTCAAAGCCTATGGGAGACAAGTTCAAATACCTAGGCTTTCATTTAAATCCAGATTCATACAAGAAACCAGATTGGAATTGGCTGCTGGAAAAAAATGAAAACCGTATAAAATTATGGAGTTTCAAGTGGCTACCGAGAGTGGGCAGAATGGTACTCATAAAATATGTACTTATGGCTATCTCAATATATTAGATTGCTATAACATGGGTGCCAAAAGGAATACTCTTCAAAATAAGGAAACTATGTAGTCTCCTTCTTTGGGCAGGTGTTAAAGAGGACATGGTCCTTCCCTGGGTTGTGTGGGACAAAATTGCCCGACCTAAAGCATGAGGAGGATGGGGGATAAAGGAGCTCCAATTTTTTTCAATGTCATTGGTGGAAAAGTTAGTGTGGTGGTTGTTAACTATGGATAAATTATGGAGTGTTGTGGTAGAAAGAAATTACATCGACCCAGAACCTATGGATGATTGGATGCAGAGAGTTGACAAAAAGCCAACAAACTCTTCAACAATATGGAAGTCAACAATAGACACTTTTAGAATCATGGAAGATGGTCTAGCCTAGCACATAGGTAATGGGGAAAAGCTCATAATACGTCTCGACCCTTGGATGGGTTGCAATGAGGATTATGTCCTTCCAAGAGAGATCCTGGACTTTCTCAATTGCTAAGGTGTTGTGTTCCTTAAGCAAATCAGGAAAATTGAAACCTCAAACATATGGCATCAAGGATGGAAATTAGCCAAGGATATTCTCCTAGAACCTCGATGGGGGGAAGAGTGGCAGAGATTCATAGGAGAACTGTAGTGCACCAATGTTAGGATCAAGGATAGGCCATATTCTATATGATGGGTTCATGCTCCATCATGCCAATACTCCCCAAAATATGGTTATAACTTATTGATGGCTAGGAAAGATTGGGGAGTGCAAGAATGGTGGTGCAATTTTTTATGGAAATTGAAAAGTCATGCAAAAGCAAGAATTTTCTTCTGGTGCATCCTAAACAATAAAGTCCCCACTTGGGACAACCTTTAGGAATGGAAAAAACATGGATCGGGTTAGTGTATTTTGTGAAAAAATGTTGAAGAATCTGTTAGCCATTTATTTTTATGATGCCCTTTCATATCCAAGGTCTGGGAGTCCACTCTGAAACTATTGGGGATAAGATTAACATGGAATGGGGATACCTGTAGGGAAGCTTGGCAAAGTTGGTGGAATTTAGAAATAGATGAAAACTTAATAAATATTTATTTAATTAAAAAGTAAAAATATTTATTAATAGTGAGTAATATTAATTATAATTATAGGTCTTTTGCTTATATCAACCACATTTATTAATATGGTGTGTGCTAGTTTATAATTATGTCGAAAGGTGTTTTCTCGCGGCTGGGTGAGTAGACACTACTCACCCAGCCAATAAGAGATCTCTATTTTAGTCATCCTCGCCACAATTAAAAACTAACACGTGCATGTGCAAATATTCTTTGAGTTGAATGATCTGATTTCCTCCATTGCTTCCTCCAAGCAACTTGCTATATTGCGTAAAACACCTCTGCAACCCAAAAAATTTACTGCATATGAAAAACAACAGTGCAATTACAATGACGTTACTAAATAGTAGTCAACACAAAATTATATTCCCCCATTCACCTATGATCCCCAAACGCTGACACAATGAGTCGATAATAACATTTTCAAGCTTCCTATCTATTGTATGATTTATTTTGATGTCAGTGGAAACTCACTAACAAGAAATTTTACAGTTGTTGTGAATGTTGACTACCCCAAACAGCTTACATTCCCAAGCAACCAATTTAACCAAGGGTTATCAAATGTTTCACACTCTGAATTGGATCCTCCCACCATACATTCTTCTCACTTGTATTGTGGTGCATGTGCAAGTAGCTCACTCCAGTTTCTTGTATCTGAACATTTTCCAATGCTTCATGATTTACGTGGGAACAAATTTGTTGGTTTCATTCCACCTCCTTTGACAGGTGACCAAATGATCAAAGAATAAGTTTTGTATGCTCTTCTCCTAAACGATAATAATTTTACAGGGAACATTAAATCTTCATTTTTTTTATTATGCCCAAGGTTACATACCTTTTCCCTGAACATGAGCGTTAGCCAAATTTCAGGTGAAATTCCTCTTGAGTTATTTGTAAATTCCAAATCTCTAAAACATTTCGAGGCAATAGTCAATCAAATTACAGGACTATTACCACCAACTATTGGGAACATGGATTCTTTGATGCCTTTTGATTTGCAATAAAATTCTTTGCATGGAACCATTCCAACCCCATTTGGACAGTTGAAGGATCTCCAATATCTTAACTTGGATGAAAACAACCTTACCGAGGAGATCCCAGGATTCATAGGTCAAATATTTAACTATATCAGAACTTTATTCTAATGCCTTTACAAGAAAAATTCCAGCAAAGTTAAAAACCCTGAAACGACTAACACATCTTCGGCTTGACAATAATAAACTTACAAGGAAGGTTCCTCAGGGCGTTTCATTTCTAACAGGTTTAACCATATTTAGTGTGTCATATAATAATTTATCTGAAAAATTACCATTATTTAGTAGCAGTAAGATATCTTGTAATAGTTTGACTAGAAATAAGTTTCTAACTCTTGCCTACCTAGACTTCCACAATTACAGTTGTTGGATTAGATTGGTGTTCCTCTTCTGATTGGAGATCCCAGGATTAATAGGTCAAAATCTTTAACTATATCGGAACTATTCTAATGCCTTTATAGGAAAAATTCCAGCACAATTAAAAACCCTAAAACGACTAACACATCTACGGCTCGACAATAATAAACTTACAGGGAAGGTTCCTCAAGGCTTTGCATTTTTGGCAGGTTTAACTATATTTAGTGTGTCATATAATAATTTATCTGAAAAATTACCAGTATTTAGTAGCAGTAAGATATCTTGTAATAGTTTGACTGGAAATAATTTTCTAACTCTTGCCTACCTGGACTTCCACAATTACGACCACTAGATTAGATTGGTGTTCCTCTTCTGTATGAAATTACAGCTATCACTTCAACGATAACTATAGTCTTTGTAGTTTTAGTTCTTTTCCAATGTACAAGATCATAGATACGCACTTCTGTCGTTTATCGATCAAGAAGAAGAGAGGTTATCACATTTATAAACATTGGAGTTCAACTAACTTATGAAAACATGGTTAAAACTTAAAGTTATGAGAAACTTCAGTGCAACCAATTACAAAGAGCTATAGGAAACTTTAATGCAACCAATTTCATTGGTAACCGTGGTTTAGGCGCGACTTACAACACTGGATTTGTCCCAGGATTGTTAGTAGCACTCAAGAGACTTTCTGTGGGATGCTTCCAAGGCATTCAATAGTTTGATGCAGGGATTAGAACACTTAGGATGGGTACGCCATCCAAACCTTGTAACATAAATAGGGTACCATGGTAGCAAGCCACAAATGTTTCTGGTATGCAATTATTTTCCTAAAGGTAAGTTGGAAAAAATTCTTCGAGTAAGATAAAAAAAAAAGGAGTTGACTAGGGCATGATTCACAAAATTGCTCTAAACATTGCTCGAGCTCTTATCTCCACGAGGATTGTGTTCCACATGTGTTGCATCGAGATATCAAACCTAGAAATATTCCTCTTCATCACAATTTCAATGCCTATTTATCCAACTTTAGTCTTGCTAGGCTTCTAGCAACTTCTAAAACTCGTGCAACAAGTAATGTGGCAGACACATTTGGTTATGTTGCTCTAGAGTATGAGACGACAAGTCGCATTTCAGGTTACGCAGATGTTTGTAGCTATGGTGTATAAAGTCCATTTTTATTTATGAAATCATACCAACTGGGAATATAGAATTGAACAAAGCTGTCTTTTTATACATGAAAGATATAGAATAAGAAAATTAAAATTAACTAAGTTTACAGTGAAATGCAACTATGCAATGCATATATGGAATAAGAATTCCATAAGAAATTTAAAATTAACTAAATTCACAGTTAAATGGCACTATACGATGCATATATAGAATGAGAAACTTTTGAAGAAAAATAATTTAATGTTTTTAATATTTTAAGAATGTCGTAGTCTAATGAGCTGGAGGAATTTCCTAGAAAGTTATGGAAATTCCAGTCATATTTAGCGAAAATCCGGCAAGGATTTTTGTAAATCTAAGTTATAGTTGTTAAACTTCAAAATTTTAGGTGTCCTAGACGTTTTTGATGGTGCTGAATCTATTTCCACCATCAAAAACATGATTCAAACACTGCCTCTACAAGATTTTTTGAAATTTTTTTGCCCGAATTCCAACCACATTTGGCCGTCGGGGCAATTCCTTCACCTTGATAGATGACTCCTTTTAAGAATATGTATTTTTTTGTTTTAATTATAAATTTAGAATTAAATGAGGATAAAGTATGTATTTGCTAATCAGATCTCTATTTCATAGAAAAAAAAAAAAAAACATTAATTTAAAATTTGTTTTCACCATAACTTTAAGATTATTATTATTAAAATATAATGTTATTTTAAATTATTATTATTATTCAAATTAAAATTTGATATAATTAGTTACTTATATAATACTTTAAATTTTTAATATATTATTTATCATAATAACTCACTAATAATTAATTATATAATTTAATTGATAAAATATATTATTTATTATATTAATTGATTTAATAAATAATTCAAAAAATATATTATTTATTACTCTAATTGACTTATAATTAATATATTTAATTGTTTCAAATATAGTTAATTTTATTTATTTAATGTGGTATAATAACAATACACTTATTAACTCTAATAAAATAAAATGGCATTATGTATATTATAAAAATCATTTTTTCATATTAAATTTATTTAATAATAATTTATTAATTAATAAATAAAATAAATTATATATGATAATGATGATGATAATAATGATTAATATTCACTAAGATTAATATAGTCTATGGGATCTTAAGAAGGTAAAATATTAATAGAATTTTTTTAACATTTTATTTCTATGCTCGAAAAGAAGTGAGATAAATATTCCTCGATCACCATAGTTTTGTTGACTTAAAAGGTCAAAAAGGTTGGTAGTGTGAAAGAATGTTGTTAGTATAATAAATATTTTGAGAATTAGAATGAATGTGTGTATATCATGGATAATCTAAGAGAGTGCTTTTCATTTTGAACCCTCTTAATATGACATAGGTGACAGACACGTTCATCCTATGGTGTTTTGGGAATTGACCAACACCCATTTTCATTATGAAGCTCATGGGAATTAATTCTTATCTTAGTAATGATCATTTTGCGTTTTGGGAATTGAACAACACCTAGTTTTATTATGAAGCTCATGAGAATTAGTTCTTATCTTAGCAATGTTCATTTTCTTTGTAACACTAGTCAAGATAGACATATATTTTTGGTTTTCTAGATTGGGGTTAATCACCTTCTTCTATGTTCAGTACTAAGAGAGTTACACTGAACATAGTCTTTATTAAGCAAAGTCTTTCGGTAGAAATCACATAAGAGAATTTTTTGGCCAACGCGTTTCAAACCAACAAGTGTGGTTCATCATCAGGACTAGATGAAGAGGCAGACCATGGCAAAGGCTTAAATAGAGAGCAATGTAGAGACATAATTTCAAGTAACGGCTATATTTGAACAATAATATTAAATTATAATATTAATTTATAATATATTAAAATAAATATTATTAAGTAACGGCTAATATTATATATGTTTAAAATTATAAACATAAACAACCAATTTAGCCTTGTAAGTCGCGCCTAAACCACCATTACCAAAGAAATTGGTTGCACTAAAGTTTCCCATAGCTCTTTGTAATTGGTTGCAGTGAAGTTTTTCATAGCTTTAAGTTTTAACCATGTTTTCCTAAGTTAGTTGAACTCCAACGTTTATAATTGGTTGCACTGAAGTTTTCGGCAGCTCTAACTACGTTTTCATAAGTTAATTGAACTCCAATGTTTGTAAATGTGATAACCTCTCTTCTTCTTGATCAATAAACAACAAAAATGTGTATCAACCATCTTGTACACTGAAAAAGAACAAAAACTATAAAAACTATAGCTACAGCTGAAATGATAGCTACAATTTCATACACAAGAGGAACACCAATCTAATCCAAAGACTATAATGGTGGAAGTCTATGTAGGCAAGAGTTAGAAACTTATTTCCAGTCAAACTATCACAAGATATCTTACTATTGCTAAAGACTTGTAATTTTCAAGATAAATTATTATATGACACATTGAATACATTTAAACCTGTCAGAAGTGAAAATCCATGAGGAACATGCCTTGTAATTTTATTATTGTCGAGTCGAAGATGTGTTATCCGTTTCAGGATTGTTAACTTTGTTGGAATTTTTCTTGTAAAGACATTAGAATAAAGTTCCAATACAGTTAAAGATATTTGACCTATTAATCTTGGGATCTCCATGGTAAGATTGTTTTCACCCCAACTAAGATACTGGAGATCCTTCAACTTTCCAAATGGAGTTGGAATGCTTTCATGCAAACAATTGTCTCGCAAATCAAGATGCATCAAAGACTCCATGTTCCAAGCTATTGTTTTTACTAATAATTGTTGTAGCATTCACTGAGGCCATTGCTAAAACAAAAACCTTAAGAGCCTTAAGCTACATTTGGTGCATTTCTGGATTAGATCTGGAATAAAAAATGAAAATTTCTCTGTAAAATCCCTAGATAATTTTTTCCCAAAATAAGTTCTCAGGTGTAACTTTTAAGGTAAGCCTTGTGGAAATAAATATTTTACCAAGCTAAATACATTTTCTCACCAAAGTAAGATTACACCGCTAAAATTTAAAGGCCAACCAATTATCTGCAAATAATGCATGTAACTTTGAAAATGATCAGGTTTTATAGGTTAAATTTTCTGAAAACTCTAGAACTTGTGCTGATCTGCGTAATGCGGAGGTCCTCTGAAAGTTAATTCGCCTCGATCTATCTCCAAAAAAATACAAGGGAAGTGAAAGAAAATTTTGACAAAATCCAGATGTACACGGTCCAAAATGATGACAAAGCTGCAGAGATGATGATTATCGTTGTGACAGGCTCAGATTGAAAGCCGAAAAGAAAAATTTAAATCTCAAGAGAAAAGACAAGCATTAAGTTTTTTTGATGGTTAGCTGCATGCACAGGAATCTCCTTTATGTCTTGTCTCGGTGTAAATTTTATTGAAATTATCATGGAATCGCTTTCAGGCCTCATTGTTTGGGCCACACTTTCGGCCACCAATTTTAGATGGTCAATGGTGTACCATGATGTGCTATAATTAGCGATATTACCAAATTGAGAATCCATAAACCGACAATCATATTAAGGTAGTTTATTTCCAAACTAGCAAGTGTAGTTTATTTCAGACAAAAGTTCATTACTTGGGGCATGTTGTTTCCAAGGAAGGTATAGAAGTGGACCTAGAAAAAATCAGAGTTATCATGGAGTGGACAACTCCTAGGAATATGGATGAATTAAATCATTCATAGGACTACAAAGTTATTATAGGCAGTTCATTAGGAACTTCTCATGGATTGCCTATACTATTACATCCTTGTAGAAAAAAAGGAAGAACTTTGAATGGACTGAGGAGTGTGCAACGAGTTTTGAATAGTTGAAGTGTTTGCTTACAAATGCTCTGGTCTTGAAGATTTGAAAACCATACAAAGATTTCATGGTATGTACAGATACTTGCAAGAGAGAACTCGATGGAGTCTTGATGTAAGAAGGACATGTAGTATGTTATGAATCAAATCATTTCAATGTGCACGAGAAAAATTATGTGCTGTGTGATCTTGAGTTGGAATCTATCATTCATGCCTTGGAGATGTGGAAGCATTATCTTCAGAGGAGAAGGTTTATTCTTATGAATGATCATAGTGGAATGAGGTACTTGTTTCACCAACCTAATATAAATGCCAAGCAAGCTAGATGGTTGGCTACTCTCAGTGAGTTTAATTTCAAGATCAGGTATATCAAGGGAATGGAGAATAGGGTTGTAGACGCTCTTAGCAGATGAGTGTAGGTGAATCACATTGCAGTAGTGAGTTCTTATGGGATAGATTTGCACGAGTGGATCTTACAGGTAGGACAACATGATAACAAGTACCAGAAGCTAAAGCATAGATTATAGCAGCAGGGTGAAGGTGATAGGGATGAGGAATATCATCTCATAGTAGATGGCTTGGTCAAATTCAGGAACGATATTTATGTACTAGATGGTAGTGAGCTCAAGAAGCTTATCTTGAAGGAGTTTCATATCAAATCATATTCAGTTCACCTTGGATATCAGAAGACATTGACAATTGTTAAGTTCTACCATTGGACGAACTTGAAGAAAGAGGTAGTTGAGTTTGTTGTTAGATGTTTGGATTGTCAGTAGCTAAAAGTAGAGCGCAAGAATTTGGGTGGTTTATTACGGCCTATTCTAATTCTAGAGTAGAAATGGGAGGTCATTTCCATGTACTTCATTACAGGTTTGCCAAGGAAATCAAGACAGCGTGATTCCATCATGGTTGTAGTTGACAGGTTAAGTAAGGTATCTCACTTCATTGCAGTTAAGTCTACTAATTCAGCTAGTGAGGTAGTTCAAATATTCATCAAGGAGATAGTGAAATTGCATGGTGTTCCTAAGAAAAGCATATCAAACACGGATTCCAAGTTCACTTTCAGGTTTTGGAAAGAGTTTTTTGCATGTTTGAGATAAGCTTTGGCTTTTAGTACAACATATCATCCACAGACAGATGAACAGACAAAAAGGGGTAACATGATTCTTGTGGACATGTTGAGGATGTATATCATGCATCAACAAAGGAAGTGGGAGGAGTATCTTCCATTGGTAGAGTTTTCATATCATAATGGGTATCAAGAGTCCTTGAGGATTAGTCATTTAGAGGTTCTTTACAAGTAGAGTTGTAATACTCCCATCATCTAGAGTGATCTAGTGAATAAGGTATTGATTGGACCAGATATGTTGGCAAGGATGGAATATGAAATGTAGGTTATTAAGAGGAATTTGAAGGCAACATAGGATATGCAGAAGAGTTATTTAGATTATCACAGGGCATTTAAGGCGTTTGAGGTTGGGGAGCATGTGTACTTGCACATCAAGCCCAAGAGGAACTCCTTGAGGATTGGGTCATGTGCTAAACTAGAATCTCGGTATTGTGGGCCTTTTAACATCCCTTAGAGGATTGGACCAATGACATACAGACTTGCAGTACCTTCGATAATGAAATTCCATGATGTATTCCATGTTTCATTTCTTAAGAGATATGTCTAGGATGTTGATCATGTGATTGATTGGTATGTATTGCAAGTGGAAACAGAGGGATAATTCTTGCCAAAACCACAATGCATATTGCACCAGAAACATCTCATGCTCTAGAACCGAGCAATAGAACAAGTTAAAGTGTAGTGGAAGCACTTTGGGCATGACGAAGATACATGAGAGATGGTTGATCAAATGTGGGCTTTGTATCCTTCATTATTTGTTGGGTCTAGCAAATGGTTTTTGGTATATGTATGTATATATGTGTATGGTTGTAGATACCATGATGAGTTGTGTTATAAAGCTCTAATAAGCGGTATGATTTTCATATTTGTCAAGTTGGTCACGATTTGCAACAAATGTCATTATAAATATTGTATCAAGCTATGTTATAAAGCTTCATCGGAATTATGTTTTCTTTCAATAGTTTTCTCGTCGCAGGTGTCATAAAACATCGAGGGTAGTGTTCCCATAATAGGGAGGGGTTTGTAAGAACCTCGAGTTAAAATTTCATGTAATAAAGGTTAATAAGGGAAAAATAAGACCAAGTTCATGGGACATGTATTATGTAGGTTTTAACCCTATACAGAAATTACCTGCATACGAATTCTAAAAACAAAAAATAAACAATGGCGAGAGCATAAAACATAAAACAGAAATACACAGATATTTTCCCCTGGATCCCAAAACCGAGACTACTAGATTGATTTTTCATTATATTCCTTTCAATGTTACAATACATATCTATACATGTCGAAGCATCCATAAACCCCAATCCATTAACCCTAGATTAGAACATAATCATAGTTCTCTTGACTGGATCTACAAAATACCATTGATAGAAAAACATCATGCCCAAAACCATGTGCGAAATCCATGTATAAAACCATAGGTAGGTCTGCCCACCTAATATAAGGTCCAAAAAAAAATTTCGGGGCACTACACTGAACCCCATGCAGGGGGCCACTGCCCCCCTGCATACCCTTCGATAGGGGGGACAACCGCCCCCCCCCCCCCCATGATGCCCCCATGCTTGGGGTATTCATGGAAAGAATATAACACAACCCAACATATTCCAAGATAAAAGTTAGGCAAAGCACTATAGTGGGCTTCACTTTTAGTTTATCAATGCCTATGGAAATTGGAAAAGGCATTGGTAAAGGAAAAGAGGTATTAATTGGAATTTATTTATGAGAAATAAAGGAAAATGTTAGAAAAGAAAGGTGAAGAGACAAATATTTATATGAGAGAGAAATAGAAGGAAAATTAATGAAAATGGAGAAAAATGAGACATCAATAATAAAAAGGCTTCAGAGAACCAATTCATAGCTTTTGTTAGTTTAGTTTTGGAATTAGTTTGAGAGCGAGAGAGAGAGAACCAAGAGGAGAAATAAAGTAAGCAAAGGGAAGAAATGGAAAGCAAAGGACAAGTAAGGAAAGTAAGGAGAAGGTTGGATCGACAACTTTAGAAGGAAGATTTTGTAGGTAACAGGTTGCATGTGTGATTTCCTAGATGAGGTGTGAATGCATGGTTCATGAATTAGTGTATTTAGTTCATCTTCTATGATTGGCATGGGTTTTTCCTTGTTTGAAAGTGGTTTTAGCCTTTCTTTTCCATTTCTTGGATAACCATGGTGTGATGGGATTCATTTCCTAGTTAAGTTTTGGATTATTGGAAATTTTTGGAACTAGGTGAGGTGGTCTTAGGAAAATTCCTAAGGGTTGAAGGTGGAGATGGTTTTCTCTTGGAATCTCTCAATAGGTGGGTGGAGACATGTACATTCATCAAGCTATGGTGGACGAATTCTGAGGCATCCAAGCTTGTTTTGGTTTTGTGATCCCTTGACCGGTTTTGGAAAGATCATTGTAGTTTGTGGGTGGAGGTGGTTTAACCTCTAGATTCCCTTGGTTTATGATGTCTTGGTTTATCCCATGAGATTCCACATTCATTCTTGGAATATGCCACAGGGTTGATTGGATGAAAGAAATATTTGGCTTATCTCAATCTATGGTGGTGTGGTATGTGGAAGTCCCTGACTTGGTTGGCGTTTGCATATGTTAATAAGAGTTATCATTAGGGGAATTTTGAGGTCTAAGTGGGCCTCCTAATTAAATTATAAAATAATAGTGGAAATAATAAAATAATATTAGATTACATCATAAAATTTTAGAGGGAAAAAAGAAAAACTATTTTTGCAAATCATATTTTCAACTTCCCTCCATATGGGTTTACTCAAATTTCAAGTGGAAACACTTGTTGGATGCAAAGGTTGATTCCTCATCCAAGGAGTACCCATGTTGCATACTTTCGATGGAATTTATTACATGAAAAACGAGAAATACACGAAAAATGTTATTACAATCACATTTTTTCATGTATTTCTCATTTTTCATGAAGCAAGGTCCATCGAAAGTATGCATCCTTAGGAAAAAAGGGTTCTAACTACTGATCTTATAGTATGGATGAGGAATGCCATGGAACCCTCAAGGTCATGAAAGACTAGTGGAAGAAATACTGATATATCTAAGGCATAACTCAAAGCTAAGCCGGATATAACTGATGGAAAACAATTATCCCTAAAATAGGCACTTAGATCAGCGCACTCCCCTGTCATGGTTTCCAAATGATCCTCTTATCCTTTAATTATCACATCTCTCCTAGCAACCAAAAGAAGGTAGCTCTAAAATATTTATTTCAAGCATATTGTCCAGATGTCATTATGTTACAAGAAACCCTAGGGCCTGGTGAATCGGTGATGCTATCGCTTAGGAAAATGATGTCTGGTTGGACTTTTGTCACAACTGATGTAAAATGTAGATCAGGAGCCCTTGCCCTGGGCTTCAAAGAAAGTAGTAAGAGGTTGATAAATTCTTGGGGTTCAAATATGGTTATGGGGGTTGAGGTTTACTTGTTGGAACTTTTCTCTGAGTTATCACTTGTCAATATCTATGGACCATGCCAAGACAGGGTGTCTTTTAGGAATAATATTTTTGCAAATTCTTTTGTGAAACCCCTAATTTGGTGGAAGAGGGGATCTAAAATTTTCCTTGGGCTTGTCTGAGACCTAGGGACCCTAGGCCCAAGTTGACCCTTTGGCGGACTTCTTTCTGAACAAGATCCAGTATGGAAGGCTTATAGATCTAAATATGATAAAATATTTTCCTACCTGGAGGAACAAAAGAGTAGGGGATGCCAGGATGGCTAAGAGATTCGACTATTTTCTGATAAGAAAGGTTTTCTTAAACCAAAATCCCTCTTTCAGGTAGTGGGTAGTATATGGAGGGGAATCACATAGTTTTCCTATTCTTCTGGAGATGAAAGGGTCCAGCAGGAAGCCTATCTCTCCTTTCAAATTCAATCTCATCTGGCTAAAAGAGCCCAGTTTCATATGACTCATTAAAGATAATTAGAGGCATTTGAATTGGTCCCAAGACACATCCCCTACAATGGCCTTCATGGGAAACCTAGAAGGACTGAAGCTGGAAAATATAATTTGGGCTAGGAATAAAAAGATGAGGGATGAAGCAGACCTAAAATAAATTTGGGAGGTCTGGAAGCTCTAGAAAGTCCAAAAGGGGATGGTTATGAAATAGAAGAGAAGAGCGAGAAAATAAAACATTTAGAGGCTAGGAGGAGGAAGATCCTAAATGACTTTGAAGAACAATGGTGTATTATAATATGAGTTATTTAGCTCTCTGCAAGGAACGAGAATTCAAAGGTTTTCCATAATTATTCAAAGGGGAGGAAGAGCTTCAATACTATAGGGGAAATGGGTCGGGAAGAGGGAGGAAGAGATAAATCATTCAATGATTTGGCAAGCATGGGTAGAGACCACTTCAAAAATATGTTTAGGGCTCCAGAGGTTGCTTCTATAGCCAAGGTCATTAGGATGGCTCAACATTTTCCTAGGTATGCAGAGGAGGAAGAAAATGATTTACTAATGACACTTGTGTCGAAAACTGAAGTCAAAGGAGTTATAAAATCCATGCAAAAATATAAGAGTCCGGGGCCTAATGGCTAGACTATGGAATTCTTCCAACATTTCTTTGATTTAATAAGGGACGAGATAGTTGAGATGGTGGAAGAATCTAGGATCAAGGGTCATATTCATGAGCCTTTCAACTCTACTTTTATAGCTCTAATTCCATAATCAGATGACCCTGCTTCTTTCGAGGAGTTCAAGCCAATCATTAGGGAATTTTGATGTCTAAAATGGGCCTCCTAATGAAATTGTAAAATAATAGTGGAAGCAATAAAGCAAGATTAGATTACATCATCAAATTTTAGGGGGGAAAAAAAAAACTAATTTTTCAACTTGTATATTCAACTTATCTCCCTATGGGTTTACTCAAATTTTGAGTGGAAACACTCATTGGATGAAAAATTTGATTCCTCATCCAAGGAATACACATTTTTCATACTTTCGATGGACACTACTACACAAAAAATGAGAAATACATGAAAAATGTGATTGCAATCACGTTTTTTCATGTATTTCTCATTTTTCGTGTAGTAGGGTCCATTGAAAGTATGCAACATGGGTACTCCTTGGATGAGGAATTAAATTTTTCATCTAACGAGTACTCCCACTCAAAGATTGAGTAAAACCTTAGGGAGATAAGTTAAAAATACGAGTTGAAAAAGTAGTTTTATTATTTTTTAATCTTTTAACTTTTTTACTCCAAAAATGGTGAATCATCCCCCATGGTTTAAATCATCATCTTGAATCCTATTGGTTCTTATGAAGTTTATTTTGTTTGTACATTTTTCTTAGGAGACCCATTTTATACCTCAAAATTCCCCTAATGATCCCTCTACAACTACATTTATAAATCATTGGGAAAATAATTGCGATCCGTCTACATCCAATTCTATTTAGGAACATTTCAAGGGAACAATTTGGTTTCCTTGATGGCAGACAGATCTATGAGGCCACCGAGGAGCTCAAGAATCGATGCATAGCATAAAAAAAGCAAAAGAAAAGGCCTAATAGTCAAAATTGATCTGTCAAAGGCATATGACAGAATCAGTCTGTTATACCTTTGACTTCTTATGACTCAGCTGGGATTTTGTATAAGATTCATAATTTGAGTCATGGGATGTATAAATAATGTGTCATCTGCAGTCCTCATAAATGAGGCATCCTCTCCCTTCTTCCACAGTTAGAAAGGGCTTAGATAGGGATGCCCTTTGTCCCCCCTTATGTTCTTATTGGCAATAGAAGGTCTTAGTCAGTTGATCTTGGATGCTAATAGGAGTGGCGATCTAAAAGGAATGGAAATAGCAACAAATATGTTTATTTCCCACTTTCTATTTATAGATGATATCCTTGTTTTTAGTAATGGCTCTAGGGAGGATATTCAACAACTAAATATTTCTCTTGACTTGTTCCTCAAAGAAATCGAGATGTGCATTAATGCTCAGAAATCTGCAATTTCCCACGAAGGTTTTACAGTGAATGAGGTAGATAGAATCACCTCGATTCTCCCTTATGATTCAAAGCCTATGGGAGATAGCTTCAAATACCTAGGTTTTCATTTAAAGCCAGATTCATACAAGAAACAGGATTGTAATTGGTTGCTGGAAAAAACTGAAAGCCATACAAAATTATGGAGTTTCAAGTGGCTATCGAGAGCAGGCAGAAAGGTACTTATAAAATATGTGCTTATGGCTATCCTGGTATATTGGATTGCTCTAACATGGGTGCCAAAAGAAATACTCTTCAAAATAAGGAAATTGTGCAGTCTCTTTCTTTGGATACGTGTTAAAGAGGACGTGGACCTTCCCTGGGTTGCGTGGGACAAAATTACCCGACCTAAAGCATGGGGAGGATGGGGGATAAAGGATCTCCAATATTTTGCAATGTCATTGGTGGAAAAAGTTAGGGTGGTGGTTGTTAACTATGGATAACTTATGGGTTGTTATGGTAAAAAGCAAGTACATTGACCCAGAACTTATGGATGATTGGATGTGGAGAGTTGATAAAAAACCAACAAACTCTTCAACAATATGGAAGTCAACAATAGACACTTTTAGAATCATGGAAGATGGTCTAGCCTAGCACGTAGGTAATGGAGAAAATATCATAATAGGTCTTAACACTTGGGTGGGTTGAAATGAGGATTATGTACTTCCAAGAGAGATCCTGGACTTTTTCAATGACTAAGGTGTTGTGTTCCTTAAACAGATTAGGAAAGTTGAAACCTCAAACATATGGCATCAAGGATGGAATCAGTCGATGATATTCTCCTAGAACCTCGACGAGGGGAAGAGTGGCAAAGATTCATAGGATAAATGCAGTGCACCAATGTTAGGATCAGGGATAGGCCAGATTCTATACGATGGTTTCATTCTCCATCGGACCAATACTCCCCAAAATATGGTTATAACTTGTTGATGGCTAGGAAAGATTGGGGAGTGCAAGAATGGTGGTGCAACTTTTTTATGGAAATTGAAAAGTCCTGCAAAAGCAAGACTTTTCTTCTGGTGCAACCTAAAGAATAAATTCCTCACTTGGGACAACCTTAAAAAATAGAAAAAACATGGGTCGGTCTGGTGTATTTTGTGAAAAAATGTTGAAGAATCTGTTATCCATTTATTTTTATGATGTCCTTTCATATCCAAGGTTTGGGAGTCCACTCTGAACCTATTGGGGATAAGATTAACATGGAATGGGGATACCTGTAGGGAAGCTTGGCAAAGTTGGTGGAATTAGGCAATAGATGAAAACTTAAGAAGCATTCCTCCAACCATCTCATGGGGCATCTGGCTAGCCTGAAACAAAGTCATCTTTCAAGATTATGCAACTTCTCCCTATCCAATTGTTGCCAAATGTGCTTTGATTTTTTCTCTTATCCCTGTAGCTTCTCCTTCTTAGGCTCACAGGATTATCAGGGAAGAACATCTTGATATCCCTTGGGCATACTTTGATGGTGCTTATGATGCACATAATAGGTGTGGAGTAGGGCTGGTTATCCACATTGATGAAAACATATTTTTCAAAGCTTCAATGGGCCTAGGACAGGGAACTAATAATTATGTCGAACTACAATCATTAAAATCCTTAATGTGTTAGATAAAACAGTTGGGGATTGGATCCATGCAAATATTCAGTGACTCATTGAATGTTATAAATTGGTTCAACAGTTTGTAGAGATGTCAAAATCATATTTTGATTCCACTCTTAGAAAAAAAATTCAAATCAAAATGACTTATGATCATATATCTGTTTGCCATATCTACAAGGAGCAGAACTCAACAAAAAACCTCCTTTCTAAGGAGGTTTTACAACATGATCTGGGCATTTGGTGTATAGCAAAGCATACAGAAGGGACGATCAATGTGTCGGATCAGCAAGCCTACAATCTGTAGTCTGGCCTCTTTGGTTGCTTTTTTCACATATCATTTTTTCTAGTTTTGTACTTTTGGATACTTGTCTATTTTAAATTATCTGTACTTTTGTATACAACAATTATCTTTGTAAAATTGGTATTTATAAGAGTCAGTTTCTCCATAAGGCGAGGCCCAGGTTTTGGACAGGATCTTTTTTCATGATAGAATTGTGGGCTAGTTTTTGCTTAGTTTTGATGTAGTCTTTTTGCCTATTTGATGGCAGGTATACTACTTTTTAGAATGTTTAATAGCATCTACTATATAACCTTTTATCCTCGAAAAAAAAAAAATCAAAATCTAAGAGTTCAACCATGATCGAGCATGGTCCAATGTTGCATTGTGACAAAGATTGTCTCATTATGAAAATCAACCATGGTCAACCATGTTTATTTAAGGGTTTATAATATTTATCTTAGTATTTGATTATTAAATGAATTAATTAATTAATTAATGAATTATTTAATTAATTAGTTAATAATTAATGAAATGAAAATAAATTATTTATATTAATTAATTTATATTTATTTATTGTTAATCAATTAACAATATTTATATTTAATAATTTAACAATATTTATATTAATAAATATTTGTGTAATTAATAATAAAAGTAAAACTATATATTAATAATAATAGTAATATTAATTATAATTATAGGTCTTCTACCTATATCAACCACATTTATTAATATGGTTGTGCTAGTTTATAATTACTGTTACACAGTAATTTATCACCGCTTTCATTCTCAGTCCTTTCACTGTGTCATGTGTCCAAGTCAAACATGCTCATGCTAGACAAATGCTCTCTTGTGCTGCCAATTGACCCACTTTTCCCTAAGTTATCTGCCTCATCACGACTATGGGCTTAATAAACGCGCTGAAGGGCACTCCTAAATAGTCCATCTGCGCTACCAGCGTGGAAGTACATCTGATTCCTGCGATGACCCAATTTCATGCTCCAGCGCGAGGGTTCTTATTATCTTTAGCGATGATCTGACTAGCTACATTGCTCACTAGTGATGTCAGCGTTGAATCTCAGTTATGTACCCGCGATGATCCAGATTGGGCGAATTGTTCCAATAGTCAGCCTTCTGGATGACTCCAGACCTGGGTGTTGGCCTAGTTTGTGTCGCCCTTCCTTCCCTGGTGTGGCAGTTCCGTTAATTGTGCTACCTTCCTTGGTGATAATCTCTCTCTTCCACCTTTCATGGAGACTCCTTCTCCTATTTAAACACTCACCTTTGATATGATCAGCTAGTTGGTAGTTGGTAAATTCTTGGTTTGAGCAGTGTTGTTAGTGCTTTGATAGATAGCTGGTGTGAGTGTGATAAGTGTGAGAGTGTTGATAGCTTGGGGAAGGTTGTGAAGTGCCCTTGATTTCATGTAAGATTTGTGAGTGAGAGAGAGAGACTTGTATGTTGGGAGATCCATCTTCAAAGAGTGAATGCTTGAAGAACATGCTGGCTGGATCCCTCTGAGAAGGCTTGTTTCGTCAAGACTTTGGTTGTAAGCTGACTCTTATTTCATTATTAATGCAATCAATGATGATTTCCTATGTCTCGGTATGTAATGTACTTGATAGCTCATGACTTCTTGACTTTGTGAGTAAATAGTTCATTGTTGTTTTTCGGTTACGTGCTTTGATGTATTTCCTTTGCATTGTTTTAGGTTGATCACTCATTCAGGAGAAGGAAGCGAAAGCTGGAGTAGCGCAACGGAACTCCATCGACCACCGGAAGAGGTAGGCCTCCAACTATGAATGTTTAAGGAAAGCTATTGTTGATCTGTCCTTGTTTGTGACTAGACCCACTCTAGGGCTAGAGGGGTTGCCTCTGTCCGCAGAGGGAACACTTTCCTGCATCACAAATTGGCGACTCCGCTGGAGAGTCTATCCTATGTTTTTCTCTTTACTCTTGTTTTGATTTTGAATTTGGTATCTCTTTGCTTTTGTGGATTTATTAGTATTCTTTTGGATCACCTGGGTTGATCTGGGAGGTCCCTCTATTATCTGTTAGATTGGCTGGTTTTGGTTTGGGAGTTTTTGGCTTGTTTGACATTGTTTTTCGCATCATCACGGATTTTAGTTTAACAGTCGCGCTGACATCACGATCACCCTTTTGTAAAATCCTGTGCATCGCAGAATAACACCACACAGTCGCGATGATACTGGAAATCAGATCATCGTGGGAAAGACGTGTACTCCCACGCTGACAGCGCTCTGTTGCTACAGCTAGCTCTTTTTCAGCGCAAGTTGCTATTGTTCCACTCGCGACGATACCTGTAGGATTGATTTTCTCAATTCTGCCTCCTGATTTTGCTATTCCTCTTGATCCCTTGTTTTTTTTGCTTGCTTAGTCATTTGTTTTTCACTGTTTACAGTCAAGGCACTCGTTCTTTGGCTTGGTTGAATGAATTTTGCATTTTTGCCCATGTGACCTAGTTCATTATTTCAAGTTCCTTGAATCAATTGTCTCGGTTGCTGGTTTGCTCAAGATTCGTTTACAGCCTCTTATTGGTTTGATTGAGCCTTCCTCTTTCTTTGTTTCTAGTTGATTTTTAGTGACAGTTATTAAACCAGTCTTTGGTATTGATTCGATTTCTTTTCGCTACCAAAAATAGATCACGATTGTTTGGATCAACTGGTTCTTTCACACTTGCTTGTTTCTCTCGTTGAGTTTAAAAAACATCAAAAAAAAAAATCAAAAGTTTGCATCTAGTGTGCGAAAGTGAAAGTGGATTTGCATTTCAAAATTGCGTGTTGAAAGCGAATGATAAAATCTCTCATTAGTAGTTCCCATGCACTGTAGGAATTGATGTTTGTATGCATTGTGTGATTTCATCTATTTGGCTTGGTTTTCTTGATTTGGGAATGATCTCTCTACCCTCTCATAGGTAGGTGTTCATTGAAAGAAAAGGATATTTCATTCATTTTAGCTACATCCTAGGATTTGTTGAATACATACAGTAGGGCCTAAAAACTGAAACATAATTCAAGATCAACCTTAAAACAAACTGAATAAATCTAACAACGCATTGGAACATAACGCTCATTATTCAGAGGTCTAGGCTAGAGACGTGCTTCGGCATCGTTAAACCTAGTCACTATTGTTTTCACTCAAGGTTGGGTGATTCCTCCTTTTGTGACTCAATAGCAGTCTAGTACGGAATTGTGCTCCCACGTACCGTCAAGTATATATTGGGAGACTCCACTAGGTTTATCATCCTTTATCCCTAGGAAGCCGTGTCTGCCGCCTTACAAACCATAACGCACCAAACACAACATTCAGGAAGATTGACTGTCGTACAGAAAGTCCTTGGTTTTCATATGACTGCCAAGGTGTATATGTAGTTTTACGGATTGTCTGGTAAACCTTTTGCCTAGTTCTCCAGAGTAGTCACTTTCGCTCCTTTTCAGACTCCCTAAAAGAAAAGGTTCATCTGAGCACTTGTCACTTCAAGCTCATTAAATATTCGAAGGCGACTAGAGTCATCTTTTGGTCCTTTTCTAAACTCTTTAAAGATGAAAAGGTCAAGTTATGTTCTTGTGTCTTAAAATTTATTTGGCCACGATCACATTTTCCCTGTTAGATCTTGTTTGCGTTTAGTTTGAGTAGGGTCCCTTCTCGTTAGTTTTCCTAGGATTTTGAATTGAATCATCCTGGAGGAATCATCGATCCTGTCTCCCATCCCAAGTGACCAAGGTTCTACATCCTCAGTCACTCCCAAGTTATCGGTTGTCAGTGACACTCTACCTGTTATCCCGAGTGTCCAACTGCTTAACTCTTGCACCCCAGAGGACGAGTCTTACGATATTCAATGGAACCCTATCTAGGAGCCTTCTAAGGAAGACTTTCCTGCTACTCCTCCTAGTGCTATGATCTTGATGTCTTCCTCCGACATGGATGGGACGGATCCCGTCTCTGGTGAAGAATCCTTTGTATCAGAAAGTGAAATACCTATTCCAGAAATAGGAACTTCCATGAAACGGGAACTTTACCTTTCCATGTTACTTCCCTTGGTGTCACATTGCCTTTAAGGTATAATGCTTTGGCGGACATCATCAGTTCCAGGTCTCCCCTTTCAAGTTCCATATGGTCTCGTACCATCCCTCCGACTTCGGAGTCCTTCACCCCTCAAATTCACAATGTGCCCATCACATTTGTTCCGACCATGCCAACTGTTTGTGTGGCTTCTTCAACCCATGTTGTCAGTGCTGCCACTGCTTCTTCAGTGGTTACCACTATTGTCGGACCTTCTGCTAGTCCTACTCATCACAATGGCCCAACGGCAAGAGTTGTTAATCCCACACTAAGTGCCCCACCTTCTTCTAGTTTCATTCTAGCAGGGGGGGCATACAATCAGTATGTACAAGCTCTTCAGAATCTGGATCCTCAAAATCCGTTTAATTATTATGATTCTTGTGGAGCTCATATCTATTATCCCGGACCTATACCGACTCAACCCGCAGTTGAGGTCATGGTCCCATTGTTAGTTGCTTGGGGAACCACTGGTTATCATGGTGGCCAAGCATCGCCTGCAAATATGCAAGGGCCACCTTATCAAGGTCAGCCATCTTACGGACAACCTCATCCAGGGCAACCTGGAGGCCCACAAGGACAACCCTTCCAGGGACAACCTTCGGCCTTTGGTGGTTCTTCCTTTACCTATTTTGGGCAGCCCTCTGGTAACCCGGGGCAACCTTATGCTCAACAAGGTCAACCAGGTATCCAACAAGGCTACCCTTCTGGGCAGCCCTCTGGTAACCCAGGACAACCTTATGCTCAACAAGGTCAACTAGGTATCCAACAAGGCTACCCTTCTGGGCAAGTTGGTCAGTCATACGTTCAGCAAGGCCAACCCACTGTCCAGCCTGGTCAACCGATTGGATAGAGTGGTCAGCCTCAAAATCAACCAAGTCAACCAACTGTCCAGTCTACTCAGCCATCCGGCTTGTCTGGACAACCCTTAGTTGTGCAAGGACAACCCACTACCCAACAAGCTCAACCTTCTGGGAAAGTAGGGCAACCTCAATCTCAGCTAGGTGAACCTTCTGGCCAGATGGCTTAGCCTCAGTTTACCCAAGGACATCCATCTGGGCCTACTCAACCGGGCACTCAAATGATGGTTTCTTCTTAAGCGCCACCCAGTTTTCAGCCCCAGTCTGGGCTCTAGACCCAATTCGGTCCTCAATTGCAGGTTGGATCCCAATCTCAATCTGCTTATCAAACCCAGCCTGGCTATTAGGCCCAGTTTGGAGCCCATCCGCCTTATGGTATCCAGCAATCCCAAGGGCAAGTCCAATTTGCCCCATATTAGAATTATCAACAAATGCAACTAAATCCTTATCAGAATTACCAACAACCCTACATTGCTCCTGCGAGCCAAGTTGGTAATCAGTGGAATGCTGGGGGGCAAGTCCAGGGTTAACTGTCCAGTTACAGCTATAACCCCTATGAGCAGAGCTCCTACGGACAAAACCCTTATGGGCCGAGTCCGTCCGGACAAAACTAGTGGGGGCAACAGACAGCTGGGTGGAACTCTGGTACTACCTCCTACCCGCGGCCACAAATTTCCTTTAATCCTTAGTTACCCTTTTTAGTGACGTTGGAATTACCGGACGTGTCCAAACTAACAAATGATCCCATTCTTCATAATCCGTATTGGCTGCCGGTTCCAACTAAAATTCCAGGTGATTATCCCAAGTTTGATGGCAAAGCTGGAGAAGATCCCCAGGCTCATGTTATGACATATCATCTATGGTGTTTGTCAAACTCATGGCTTGATGATTCGATCTGACTTCACCTTTTTCAACGGACTCTCACTGGTTCTGCTGCTAAGTGGTATATCGAATTAACTCGCAGATCTTTTCAAGACTTTAACTTGTTAGCTATGGCATTCTTAACTCATTTTCAGTTGCCGATTCGTTATGAAACGGGCACCCACATCCTGACATCCTTAAAACAGACTATGGCCACGCATATCTCTGATCATATTCATGAATGGAGATGACGTCACCGTTTGATTAAGTTTTGGATTCCCGATCATCTTTTGACTGACGGTTTTACAACCTCATTTGTCGGTCCAATAGCTAGGGACATTGTGATGCGAGCATGTGTAACTGAAGAACAAGCTATCGCGCATGCTCAGTACCTTGACTTAGTTTACTCCTAGTCCGGTACGTTATATGATTATTTCCCTGATGCTCTAAGGGCCAAAACTTCCAAAGCTCCGCCGACACCCTCTATTGATGGTGTCATCAATTCTGTAAATCCACCCTCTAAGAAATCTTCTGCGAACCCTGGGAAGCAAATGCAGAATGATTCAAATGAAAATGCTTCTCAGGGTGTATCCAATGCTAGTAGTACTTCCGAGTTGAATGCCATCCAGTCCACCATGGCAGACAAATCCTCGAAAGGGAAAAAGAAGGGAAAAGGGAAAAATAAAGCTGAACAGCCGAAGCAGGATTCCCCTAAACCTCCACCCGAGGAAGGTTCCAAGCGCAAACCTAAGTATCCTTGCCTTATCTGTGATGAGGATCACTATACCAAAGACTGCCCAAGGCGGTCTGAAATTAGTCGTTTACTGAAAGGTGCCCCTGGAACTCCTATCGTGCTCAAAGAGCCTTTTCCCTTGCAACAAACTCAAATGGTGACTGATCCATCTCAATCCTCTTCTCCCTTTGGCTCTCAGGTATTTATGGTTGGGACGATTCCCGTCCACATTAATACTCAGGCAAAATAGTATCTGTCACCTACCGGGAAGGAGCCTGAGGTCCCCTCTAGCGCTCCCCCATCTAGTTTTGGTCCCCTTCATATAGAGCGACCTAGCACTGAAACGGCCATCCAACCCCCTCCTAAGGGTGTACTCTGGAAATCTTCATACAACCCCAATGCTCATGCTACCCAGCACTATAGCATCATTGAGGACTTAGCTCAGGCTCCATCAGCTATGTCCGCGTTAGAAGTTCTCCAGAGCTGCCCCTCTCAAAGGAAGTCTTTGCTATCGGCCATCGGTGGCATTGACCCGGCCGACTCGAATTTGATTACTTTTGACCTTGAAAGCCATATACTGAGGCTGCCTCACCAAATTGCCTTCCTTATTCAGGTCATAATCAATTCCAAAATGATTCATCATACCGTCATTGATGAAGGCGCTTCTACTTGCATAATGTCTGTTGCTTGTTGGAAGGCGATTGGTTCTCTGACTCTCAGCCAGTCTCCTACGACCTTAGAGGCCTTTGATGGGAGAGAGTCTCATCCTTATGGTATCCTCCAACGCTTGCCCATTACGTTGGAAGGAAAGATGGTCAAAGTAGAGGTTGAAGTTGTTGATGCAAATTTAACCTACAACCTCCTTTTAGGATGAAGTTGGACATATGCCATGCGAGCCGTGGCCTCATCTCTACTTCGTGTCATTCGTTTCCCTCATCAGGGGAAGATTGTCACCGTAGACCAACTGTCCTTCTTCGCCTCTTCCTCCAATGGCAATGTGCCTTTCGTGGAGCATACCTCTATCCCTCTTGAGAGTGTGGGTGCTGGACTCTTTAAAGGTCTCACCCTTATGGGCATTTTTTCACTCCCACCTCCCAACATAGCCCCCATTAATATGATTTCTGTTCGTTCTAATCCATGGGTTCTTCCTCCTCCTGATCGGGTAGAATCCTGGGGTGATGAGATGCTGTTGAGTCCTGCCAAGCTCAACTACGTCGAGATTGTCTCTGCATCGGCTCCATCTTCTAAATCTGCTCCTTCGAGCAGAGCTCTCGAATCATATGTTCACCCCCCTTGCCTTGGAGATAGTGCTTCTTCAGACCCATTACAAGAAATTTTTCTCATTGATGAAGTGATTATTGATACCATGTCTTTCGAGGAACCCCCTTGGTCTGATCATCACCATCATTCCTTGTTTCTCCCTACCCATCGGGAAATGCTTACTTGTCTTGAGCGGTTTGCTTCTTGTTTTCCCCTTCAACTTCTTCAGGCACCTATTTAGATCCATTAAGTGTCTTCTGAAGGGGATATGGGAAAAATCACGCAAACTCACCTGATCGACATCTCTGTTAAACCAGGGGTTGTCGAGCACATCCATGTTGGAGTAACTTGTACTCCAGAGGAGATTCAGCTCTATACAGGTCTTTTTCGTGAATTTCGTGATGTGTTTGCTTGGTCTTACGAAGAGATGCCCGGCATCGATCCTAGCATCGTGGTGCATGAGATACCTACCTATCCGAGCGCTAAACCTGTTCGACAGTGTCTACGCCCTGTGCACCCCCGAAAGGTTGCAGCTATTAAAGTGGAAGTTGAAAAGCTTCTCAAGGCTGGTTTTATTTACCCCATCCCACTCACAGATTGGGTCTCTAATATTGTCCCTGTCACTAAAAAACAAGGCATTATCAGGGTCTGTGTGGATTATCGTGATATTAATCGATCATGTCCCAAAGACAACTTCCCCACACCCTTCATTGACCAGCTCATTGATGAGTGTGCCGGAAGTGAAATATACTCGTTCATGGATGGCTTTTCTGGTTATAACCAGATTAATATTTCCCCTGTTGATCAACACAAGACCGCCTTTATCTGTCCGTGGGGCACTTTCACTTATAAGAAACTCCCTTTCGGCTTAAAAAATGCCAGTGCCACCTTCCAACGCGCAATGTCGTACGCTTTTCATGATATTCGACACATTGTGCAACCTTACCTGGATGACCTTCCGGCTCATTCAGTGAAACGCCAGGACCATCCGACCCACCTTCGCAAAATCTTTCTCCGTTGTAGACACTATCGTATCTGGGTTAATCCGCATAAGTGTGTCTTCTGTGTCGAGTCAGGCAGACTTCTCGGTTTCATCGTCTCCCGAGAGGGTATCTGTTTGGATCCTCTTAAATTCGAAGCCATCCTGAATCTTCCTCCCCTTGCCTCTTTGCAGCAATTGTAGAGTTTGCAGGGAAAAGCAAATTTTCTACGACGATTCATTTCGAATTATGCCGAAGTAGCTAAAGGCTATACGCGGTTATTGAAATGCGACACCCCTTTTCATTGGGACACCACTGCACAAGAGTCGTTCAAGCACCTCAAGGCTCTCCTTGTTTCTGCTCCTTTGTTACGTCCCCCTGATTATCACCGGGACTACACTCTTTACTTAGCCATTACTGATACCACTATTGGCATGGTTCTAGTTCAAGACGATGATCATGGCGCTGAGCATGTCGTTTATTATCTCAGCCGCAATTTACTAGATACAGAAACTCGTTATGCCGATGTTGAGAAGCTGGCATTGGCCGTTGTTTGCACTGTCCAACGTTTTCGCCATTATATTCTATTGCGTACCATGACGGTTGTTACACAGTAAAATGTCACTGCCATCATGTCAGTCTCCCTACTGTGCTATAAAACCACATTCACCTTGCCCATGCCCTCTGAAATGGCTAAAACCCTCTTTGCCTAAGTTAATTGAATCATCGCGTCTGTTTGCTTAATAACCGCGCTGGTAGGCGGAGGCTAATGTAACTGCTGCGCTGCCAGCGCGGAAGCACACGTGTTTTCCGCACTGGGCCAATTTCACGGACAGCGCGCCCTCCGCTTGTACTATTGAGCGCTGACCAGACCTCTTCTATAATAGATCTGCGATATCAGTGCGCCAGCTCAGTTTCTCACTCGTGCTGACTCTGTTTAGGCGAATTTGTTCTAACAACCAACCTTCCAGAGGACTCCAGGTTTGGTTGTTAGCATTGTTGAGGTCGCCATCCTTTCTCTGGTATGTTTGTTCGAATGATCATCCACTTATCTTGGGGGAAAGCTCATCCTTTACCTATTCATGGAGACTCCTTCTCCTTTATAAGTCTCCTCCATTGCCCATGAGTAGCTAGTTTGGAAGATATAGACTTGGATTGAGGAATTCTTAGTGCATTAGTGCTGCTCTTTGTAGGCATTTGGTGTGTTGTGTGAGGATTGCTTTTGAGCTTGAGGAAGGCTATGAGCTTGTTGCCTTGTATGTGAGAGAGAGACCCCTTTGACTTGGGAGATTTGCTTCAAAGGTGAATGCTTGGAAGACATGCTGGCTGGACCCTCTAGAGAAGGACTCAGCGTCAGGACTTCGGTTGTACCTTACTCTATTTTCTGATTAATAAAGATAGATGACTACTCTTATGGTTCCATTTCCATTTGTCCTATGAATGATTAATGTAAATTGTATCCTTCCTGACTGATACATAGTTTTTTTTAGTAGATTTTACGCTTGTGTTTGCTCTCTCTTTGCTTGTGCAGGTGTCCGTCCGCGAGGATAGTGGAGGACTGTGATCAGGTGGAGCGAAGGAGCGAGAGGATCATCTCTTCGACAAACGTAGCGTTGGAATCCAAGTAGGTTTCTTTTACCCACTTGTTAATTACAACTAGGAACCTGCAGTGTATCATTGTTTGATTGTTGCTAGACCCCCTTTGGGCTATTAGGGATCGCCTCTATCCGTAGAGGGGATTTACCTCTCCAACAGAGGGAGTTGAATTTGGTAATTCAAGTTCACTCACTAGTTACTCCATGAAAGGGAAGAGCATATTTGCACATGCTTCTCCACTATACAAATAAATTTCAATTGTTATGTAAAGTAAGCTTTATAATTTATCAAAATTCAATTATGCTTAATAGTCTAGTTAATAATTTTAATCTCATTTAAAGACTCCACTATTATTATTAACCAAAAAAGTGAAAAAAGTGTCATCATGGCCTCTTATCTGTGTAAATATTTGAGTGGTGAAACTAGTTGGTCCATCAAAATTATAATCCAAGAACATGCAACATATATTAAACACAACCATATTTGCACATTCATGTTTGTTGAACATGTTAAATAAAATGAAAAACCATATTTACATTGAGGATCACTCAAAATATTGGTGAAGATGGACCATTACTATGATAAAAATTTATGAAAACATAAAATAATTAAATAATATTAATAGAGATTATGGTTGAAAGATTCACTTAAATTAGATCCTTATCTTAATGACCAAGTAAAATTTAATATAGATTATGTTTTTTCTGCTCTCCATAATTTTTTTTCCAAATTTCCTATTTTTATTTTATTTTTCAAATTTCCAATTCTAGTTGTAATATTTGATAACAAATTTCAATATGTAACAAGTGCTACACGAAAACTTAGTCCCTACAGTAAAGTTTAAAAAAAATAATGAATAACCAAAATTAATATGACTAAGTGCATGGTTGCAAGAACATCATCAGTTGAAAATTTTTGGACTTGGGCATTTTGAAGAGGGTTTGTGAGGGAGAAGAGAGGGTTTCTCAGCGACAATAGCTAGGGTTTTATGCAGATGGATTTCAGAGGAGGGAGTCGGGTTCCCTCCTATCAGAGTGTGGTAATGGACAAAGGAAAGGGGCTCAAGATGGGCTTCAATGCATATGCAGATGTTATGTCAGAGAATGTCCAAGGTTTGGCAGAAGTAGGTGGGAAAGGACAACGAATAAATGATGACAAGGGCCTAACAGGAAAGCAAACGGACTAGCAGCAACATCAGAAGTCAAAAGGCTCCACAAGGTTGTGTAAGACAAAAACAATAATGATCCTAACAACATAGATCATAGATCCTGGGACCTAGGCATTCAAGGAACACATGAGGTCATATGTCGTCATATGCAAGTTTATGGGTCTTTGTCCCACAAAAAAAGTCTTGTGTGATTGTTTAAACATCATTGGAAACTGTGAGGATAAATAGAGTTACATCTAGGGTCTAAAGGCTTTTTTACAGTGGTGTTTTTCAATATGGAAGACAAAGACTGAATCATTGATGGTGGTCCTTATTTTTTTACATCATTTGGTTTATACATGAAGCCATGGATGGAGAATTTCACTCGGAAGAAGGAAACCTTTACATGTGTCCTAGTTTGGGTCAGGCTATATTCCATTCCCCTAGACTATTGGCTCCCTACAAATCTAAATCTGATAGGACTCTCAGAAAAATCATTAAAATATCAGAAGAAACTTTAGAAGGAAGATACACAACGTATGCAAAAATATGTGTTGAAATGGATGTCTCTGAGGCATTGCCTGAAGCAATCAAACTAGAGTTTCGTGACGAATTTTGGTTACAACTAGTGGACTATGAACAAATCCATTTCATATGCAGAAGATGACATGAATATGGAAACCTGACAGGGGAATTCACTTTAATAAAAATGGAGGAACAAATAAAAGAGACAGATCGAAAGGATGTAGACGGTTTTTTCAGACCCACTCTGAGGGGCAGACCTAATAGAAGACAACAACAACAAAATCAGGGGGGGCTAAAATCTTAGAGAAAAGTATTTGAAGTCCTAGCCAAGGAAAAATCAGAGGAATAAGAAGGGGAAGAAGAGGACAGCGAGGAAAAAAGAGAAAGCAAAGAGGAAGAAATGCTACAGTCAAACGAGGAGTTTGAACAACAAGGGGATATCCCAGATCTATCCAAAGATTTTGAGGGAGATGCAAAAATGACCCCAAGAAATGTAGGAACAAAGGATCCATAATTGCAGGAGATAATCAAGCGGGAGGGAATTGATCTCCAGGATATGGTGGAACAGATGGGAAAACATGGGATAAAAGCAACCAATGAAGATCAAATTGATAGAATCCAATGTCTATACCTGATGAGAGAAGAAACAAGATTATGAAGGTAGAAAAGACCACATCCATAAAAATTTGAGTTGGGAGTGAAAGCAATAGGATCTTAGATTGTTTTGGTGCCACAACAGAGCCATCAGAAAAGAGGGAGGAAGTCGAATAACGTCGTCCTCAAGGAGTTGGGAGCTATGCTAATAAATTCAGGTAAGATGAGAGTGTTAGGCTTGCCCACTTTCAACCGCAGTTAAATAATGGAATATCAGAGGCATTAGTAGCCTTAGGAAACAACGTATGCTAAAAAAAGATTCAAATAGAAAAAAATGATATTATTTTTTTGCAAGAGTCAAAGTGCTCTGTAGAGAAAATAAAGGAGTTAAGTAGGAGATTAGGGAGAAGGTATGATATAGTGGAAGTGGAAGTGCAGGGCTCGGGAGGGGGATTGGTGATTTGCTAGAACCCCGAATCCTTGATATTGTTGGACTAAGAAGCAACTAGATCATACTTATTGGTATAAATGCAGATAATAGGGACCCTAGGCATAATTGTGTTTACAAATGTTTATGGGCCTCAAATAACTGAGGAGAAGATCAAGCTCCTTCAAGACCCGAGTAAGATAAAGATTAGGAAAAGGCATCTCCATTGGGTTATGGGGGAAGAATTCAATATGATAAGCTTTCTATCAGAGAAGAAAGGGGGCCAAAGAAGAGTAGACAAAGATGTTGAAGCATTCAAGGAATTCATTGAGGCAACCAACCTCATTGACATGAAAATTGTGAATGGATGCTTCACTTGGAGTAATAAGTGGGGAGGGCAACATCAAGATGCATCCAGGCTTGAAAGTTTTTTAATCTCAGAAGATTTACTGATGAGAGGGGTAGATGTGGCAGCGAATATCCTTCCCTGTGGGGGGTTTGACCATTGCCAATGATATTAATGATACAGTTGGTAGGTACCCCCCAAAATAGGCCTTTTAGATTTGGAGCCTTTTGGTTAGAGCACCCTGCCTTTATAGAGAATATCAAAGGATGGTGGGAGTAACATATCCTAGCCAAAGGATAAAAAATGTGCACCTTACGGACACGTTTAAAACATATTAATCTAAAATTAAAGAAGTTGAATAAGACAAAATTTGGGAACATATTTCAAGCAAAAAAGGAATTAGAACAGAAGATGGAAGCATTGCAACAACGAATCATCTCATAGGGATACTTAGAGGAAAGAAAATAAAGGATATGGAGCTATTAAAGAAGTGGGGGGATAGATGTGTTAGTGTCAGTATCTGCATACTTCCATTAGGGATCAAAAATTTCTCTTTGCATTTTCATTTTAGGGGTCCCATACTGAAAATTTTACATTATTTCATTAGGTCATGTCAAACTGATCCAATGATGGTTGTCTTCTCTTCAGAAAATCTAATTTTTTCCCTCATAGAGTATACTTTCTTACCCTTATTTAGGTTGTCTTCAGTTATGGTTTCATGGTCAATTTGCAATCATGCTTTCATGAGGTCATAGGGCATGTTTTCATTAGGTCATAGGGCATGTTTTCGTTAGGTCTTAGGGTTTCATTTCCAAGGTCAAGAGCCTGATTTTAAAGTGTAAATAAAGGTCAAAAAGGGTATGAGGATGATAAATAAATCATGCATGATGGATTGTAGGTCATAGTTACTGAATCGTTATCTTTTGACCTAATGTAATTTTCACATCAAAAACATGTTTTGAGGTGAAAACAAAGTATTTTGAGTTTATTTGTATTTCTTATGTAATTTTAAGTCACTATATGTAATAAATGATCCCATCTACACCAAAGCATCTCTCCTTGCTACAAGACAAAGAAACACTGCAAAAATCAGTTCAAGTTGAGCATTATCCACCTACAAAGACACAAAGAAGAAAAGGCATTAAAAACAGAGTTTTGACGAAGGACAAGAAACATTAGAAAGTGGGTTTTTCAAGTGAAAAATGAAAATCTACTCCTATTTAAGCTCTCACATTTCATTTTCAAGTTCATTATTCTCATTTGGCAAGCAAGGAGTCAAAAAGGGAGAAGAAGAGGCAAGCTTGAGTGAGTTTTTGGCATTGGAAGTTTGGAGTTGTGCTTCTGGAGCAGTGGAGGAGTGGCGTTGTGCGTTGGCAGAGTGGTATTGCACGTTTCAGGCAGGTAGGAGTGGTGTTGCGCGTTGAATACTTGGCGCTATGCATAGAGGCCCGGTGTTGCATGTTTGGGAATTTCCACAATGTTATTTTACACTGCACTGCGCTTCTAGGGTGGCATTGCGTGTTTGTGCACCGGCGCTGTGCATTGTGCAGGAGGGCTAGAAAAACTTCAAAACTTCATACAAACCTCAAATTTTCCCTCTCTTACCTGCATACAAGTAAGTTGACCTCCTTTGATGCAGTTTTGGTTTGCATATCAACATCATAAGCATCATTCTCCATGATAAATACGAAACCCTAAAAATCTCCCAAGTGATGCCTAAAACCCTAAACCCTCATTGTTCAGCATATCACTTATCCCTACAGCTCTAAACTCTATCTCCTTATCCCTTTATCCCTTTACCCCTATTCCATATCATTTCCATCCATTTATCCCTCTTCCCCAAGGGCAATTTCTCAAACAAAACAAGCCCTCCCCTCATTTTCTACTCCCTCATTCATTTTTAGCCCATAAAGTCATTTCCCATCCCCTCACTCCTAAAACATTTTCACTCATTCCCTTCATACAACCTCAAGCCTTGTAAACATGGACAGAGAGGACCAAGACTATGAGGAGGAGGAAAACAAAGGCAGTGACACCTCAGTAGATAGATCTAGGCATCAGAGAAAACCACACAAGGGAGGCGGAATTATCAGAGAAGAGCCATCAAACCTTAGGGAATTGCAAGCCTCTTAGTTGGTTGTCACATGTTTAAGATATCTTGGCTGCTATGAATTCTGTGAAAAGGTAGAGAGAGCTCAATACCACCTGGAGCTCACCAGACTTTTTGTATCTCATCTTTAGGACAACAAGGTGACTCTTGCTGGGGTGACATTCACCGTGTCACCCTCCATCATTTCAGATGCAACCAAGATTCCAAATGTAGGGGAGAAGTGGTGCAAGGCCCAGGACCTGGATGAACACTATTATGAGCCTTATATCGAACCCCGGTACAAAAATGAGATGAAGAGACTTTTTCCTTTCAGATTTCTTGAAAACAAGTATGTCTCCATGATGAAAATCATCATGAAGTATTTCACTTGTGATGGCAGATTTTCCAGGTTGTACACCTATCACATCAGGCTCCTCATGCATTTTACTAGGGTGAGGATGTTAAACCTCCCTTACTTCTTGTTCAGGAATATTTTTAAGATGACTCATTTTTTCCAAAAGAAGCCATACCCTCAGTAGATGAGCAATCTCTATCATTATTCCCTGATCAAGATGATTGTGCTTCATCATCTCAGTCTCCTCAACATCTCTTGGAAGACTTTTATTTCTCATGACATCTTCAGGGTTCCTCAAATTCCTCCACCGTTAATACCATTAAGAATTTTGTTTCAAGATCAATTACAAAAGAAAATATTTCATTGCACAATTGGATAGTAAAGAAAGGCATAAAAGAGGAGATTTGATTTGTTGATGTGAAGTGATGGATAGCCTCTAATAGAAATAGTAGCACAAGATTGAGTTTGTGTGCTGGCACAATCACAACTAAACATTGAGAAGATTTAAATGAAAAGAATGGTTGGTGGAATTAAATAAGTGAGTTTCTTGAAATTCCAATGTGATGGAATAGAGTGTTAGAGGAGATCTACAACAAACTGCAACTAGAATGAACTGAAAAAATCCTCGATCCGAAGAAGAATTAATTAATGTAATTATTCTCGAGTGGTGATATTTTGGAATAAAAAGGAAGAGAAATAGTGAAGTGAAGGGGGGAAAGTGCAAGACAGCCAAAGTGAGAGCGCACAGAGTGCAGTGAACGCAATTGAGAACAACCAAACCAGATACCAGTAAGAAGAAGGACAAGCTATAAATTACGTCCATGTGTGTATCTACAAAAGAGTGAAGAGCCTATTAAGGCATATATGAGCTACAAACGCTAAAGTAATTACATGTGAGCAATGATAACAAGCTGTAAATTAAATTAAAGAACACTATAAGAGGTTTCGATTTGAAAATCCCATGAAAGAGTATATCTAACTTGTAGTAATAGGTTGTTGCTTATACAGATCTAAGGTTGGTGCTTTTAAGCAAGTTGGTGCTTCTAAGAAAGTTGGTGCTTGCTGATCTGAGGGGGTTGGAGCCTCTTGTGAGTGGGTGCTCACATAAAAATTGATTTAATCAGAGTGGGTGCTTTGAATTTACATCATAATAAAAACAAGCTTTGGTGGTTTTTCTCCTTGAAGGGTTTCCAAGTTAAAATCATTGTGTACAATTGTGAATGCATTTTAGTGTGTGATTGTGTCATGTTTGTTTTAAAAAGAAAAAGTTAGAATTACTTATTCACCCCCCATCCTCTCAGTAATTCTTGATTCCCAACATAAATTCCCATCGAAGACCTCAAGATATCATACATATTTTTTCTTTGGAACAACATTAATGGGGCCAAGGCTCTCACAAAGTTAGTTTAAAACTATCTTTCCTTCACAAGTAATGTGAAGGAATGGGGATTATGAAGACTTACACCTGAGATTAGATCTTGTGTTTCAAATTAATTATCCTAAAATTGAAGAAAGGAGGAATTGAAAGTTCTACTTAGATATTCAATGTCACTTATGGTTCCCCTCTTAGCAAATCTCATTGAAAGGCTCTAACTTTCAAACTCTAAAAGTCATAGTTGTTCATGTTGAGATTTAAAAAACCATTATCAACAAAAGTATTTTTAAATATTGGGAGTTTGTTGAGCCAAAGTCTTATTGGAAAGGTAACTTGGTAAGCTTTGGCCTATCCTTTAATGAACAATCTATCTTGTTGTTGCTAGTATTACTCCTTAATGGAAAATAGTTGGCTAAAAATGATCAATTCTAAAAATGATGCATCTCTTAAAGAGGCATCAACAATATCACTAACATGTTCAATGCTTAAACTTGATAATGGAAATCATGTATACACTTAAAGGTTGAGTTTTATTTCACCAAAACAAATAGGGTTATTTTAGATCACATTAGAGCTAGTACCTCATAATCTCTTGATTGTGCTTCCAGGCTAAAAATATGCACGTTTCACGTTTCATGATGGAGAGACTGGAAATGGAATAAAGTTAAGGCCTTTAAAAGTGATGGTTATAATAGGTTGTGTCAAAATTAAGTCCTAAATGTTAAATTAAACAAGTTATAGAGACTTAAACCAAAGTAGAAGGCTTAGCTCTTCAATCTCAGAAACATATGAAAACCTCTAATTGAGCCAAAGGAAACTTTCTTTACCTTGTAAATAATTGTTAAAAAGATGAACCTAAGTTATTGAATCGAATACCTAGGGAGTGGCCTAGTTGAAATCCCCCTTTATGAAAAGAAGGAAACTTTAAAACATTTTCTTTAATTTTGAGATTTTTTGAAATTTGTCTAGTGTGTGTATCTTGATTCTTTATTTAGTTACTCCCTTTCCATGTTTCTTGTAAATCTTGTGATTTTTAAAATTTTTCCTAAGTGTGTATCTCGGCTCTTTATTTGGTTACTCCATATCCATTTTTCTTGTAAATATTCCATGTTAGGAGACACATTTAGTATCTCATTATATTATACTTTTTTCCTTATTTGGAAACAAATGAATGATTAATCTCTGTTAAGAAGTTTAACCTAAGAAATGCTCTACATGGTGTGATATCTCCCTAGTGTGTAAGTATTCATTTTCATACTATATCTCAGGTGTAGAAGAGAGATGGGTATAGCATACTTTCACCAAACATGAAAGTTCTTAGGATTTATTTACATTATGTGCATAAAACTATTTCCCAATTTCTTATGTTCCATTGTCCCATTCTCACCATTTACAATGATATCAGGGAAGGTCTTGCCATCATGCTAACCAAACCATTCAAGAGCACATATAGATATGTTATAACTAGCCTCCCCTACCTCTCCATGGGCAAGTATTTCATGTCTCACCTTATCTATCTCTAATATTGAAAAGCTCTTCACCTAAATAAAGTAATATTGGGTGAGAACCATTATCACTAACTTAGAATCAATTATAAACAAATACGATCCATAACCCAAAGAAGAGACTACCCACTTCCCAATGCATGGTCTCCCATGTTAGTTAAATTATGTTGCTTTTATAAGTAGATTATATAGCTAGTACTCCCAATAATTTAATAATTTTTTGGTTATTGGTAACCACTAAACCCTAAAGCTCGAGGGCAAAAGTACAAATGACTCACTTCAATCCTTTTAAATATAAAAAGAAAAACACTTGCTAAATCATAGTTATTCCATGGTGATTGGGTTCTAATATTTTACATTTCATGTAAGGAATTGTTATTAGGGATCATGCAAATCCCATAACTCTTTATTAATTGTTTTTTAAGATTATCAATAAGAAAATTTAGTGTTTTTATGTTTTTTTAAATTATTAATAAGAAAATTTAGTTTTTATGAAAACTAATGAGAAGTTGAAATTATCTTTTTGTTTTGAATAATTTAATATTAAAAAATTATCTTCCTCAAATGTAAGAAAATAGATTAATGACCTAAAACTCATAAACCTTTAATAAAAATAAAAATAAAAATCTATGATCAACAAATCACACATAATTTATTTTAAATAAACAATTTTATTATAAAAAATAATATTTTGAAACATGTTTTAAGCAATAATCACATCAAAATTCTTGAAAAAATGACCTAAATCTTAATTTAAAAAATAATATTTTTTTACATCGAACTTTTAAATTATATTATATGAGTAAACAGTAAATCAACCACTTTAAATATTATAATTTTTTCTTACTCTTATATTTATATAACACAAAACTAAATAGGAAAAAGGTGCATATTCAACAACAACAACCAAAAAATTGAACGAGGGATCTAGCATTCAGTGGCTGCTAAAAAATTTAAGTAAAGGGCGACTTCCTGATATTTTATTTTAAATGTGGAAGGGATGACCCTCTTGATCCCTTTTTAAGGGGATATCCCTTAATATTATTTTCTTAATAGTGACCTCGGTAATAAAAAATTGAAGGGAAGAATCTCCTCTCGTTTAATTGTTGTTTTTCTAAATCACGTGGGATTTTTTCCTTATTTTCGGGGAAATTTTTAATTTGTTTAAATTATATACAACAACCCTACGGCGCTTTCTAATTCAAAACCATGCTTTTGCTCCTTTATTCAAGTACACATACTCGTATGTCATGAATAGGGAAACAATTCTTTCCAAATGGAATCTTTAATAGGGAAACAATTCTTTCCAAATGGAATCTTTAATGAAATTTGATGGGTAAATTGCTCGTTAAATATAATTTGAAATTTTACATGATTGTCAAAGTTTTTTTTTGAAATTGTGGATATAGGCTGCGAAGTGTGAAAACCGTTAAATTTGATGGGTGAGTCTGTTTTGAAATTCCAATCCTAATGGGGGAGGGAGGATAAGATTTTATTTTTATTTTTTTCCCATATTGTTTATGCAAATAAAAGGGACTTAAAAAAAGAAAAAGAGATTGATGATGCTAATAATATTTTATGCCAGTGGTATTGATAGCTCTCACACTAGTATATTTATTGGTATTGAATATAATTAATCAATTTCTATAGAGTATTGATATCTCATCATCTTATCTATTTATTATAATATTATTTACTAGCAATTGCACTAGATGTTGCAAAGGAAATGCCTAAAACAATAGTGTAAGAAAGAGTAGCATTAAGTTATTACTCTTACATGATGACAATGATAGTAATGAATATAATATTTATGCAATAAATTTATAAAATTATGATTACAATTAATAGAATATTGTTGCAATAAATTTATAGAATTATGATTACAGTGTTCTAATCATTAAAATAATTATTTGTCTTCATTTATTTGTTGTGTATGTTGATATCTTTTTAAAATTAATAATATATTTAACATTCAGAAAAGAAAAAGGCTATATTCCCTTCCCCTAGATTATTGGCTCCCTACAAATCTAAAGTTGATAGGAGATTCTCTCAGAAAATCATTAAAATATCATAAGAAACTTTAGAAGGAAGATACACAATGTATGCAAAAATATGTGTTGAAATGGATGTCTCCAGGGCATTGCCTAAAGCAATCAAACTAGAGTTTCGTAACGAATTTTGGTTACAACTAGTGGACTATGAACAAAACCATTTCATATGCAGAAGATGACATGAACATGGGAACCTAATAGGGGAATTCCCTTTAATAAAAATGGAGGAACAAATAAAAGATACAGATCGAAAGGATGTAAATAGTTTTTTCAGACCCACTTTGAGGGGCAGGCCTAATAGAAGACAACAACAAAAAAATCAAGGGGGGTGAAAATCTCAGAGAAAAAACTTTGAAGTCCTAGCCAAGGAAAAATTAGAGGAATAAGAAGGGGAGGAAGAGGACAGTGAGGAAAAAAGAGAAAGCAAAGAGGAAGAAACACTACAGTCAAATGAGGAGTTTGAACAACAAGGGGATATCCAAGATCTATCCAAAGATTTTGAGGGAGATGCAAAAATGACCCCAAGCAAAGTAGGAACAAAAGATCCATAATTGCAGGAGATAATCAAGAAGGAGGGAATCGATCTCCGAGATATGGTGGAACAGACGAGAAAACAGGGGATAGAAGCAATCAATGAAGATCAAATTGATAGAATCCAACGTCTATACCCGATGAGAGAAGAAACAAGATTATGAAGGTAGAAAAGACCACATCCATAAAATTCCGAGTTGGGAGTGAAACCAATAGGATCTTAGATGGTTTTGGTGCCACAATAGAGCCATCGGAAAAGAGGGAGGAAGTTGAACAACGTTGTCCTCAAGGAGTTGGGAGCTATGCTAATAAATTCATGTAAGATGAGAGTGTTAGGCTTGCCCACTTTAAACCGGAGTTAAATAATGGAATATAAGAGGCATTAGTAGCCTTAGGAAACAAAGTATGCTAAAAAAAGATTCAAATAGAAAAACCTGATATTATTTTTTTGCAAGAGTCAAAGTGCTTTGTAGAGAAAATAAAGGAGTTAAGTAGGAGATTAGGGAGAAGGTTTGATACAGTGGAAGTGGAAGTGCAGGGCTCGGGAGGGGGATTGGCGATCTGCTAGAACCCCGAATCCTTGATATTGCTGGGCTCAGAAGCAACTAGATCATACTTATCGGTATAAATGCAGGTAATAGGGACCCCAGACATAATGGTGTTTACAAATGTTTATGGGCCTCAAATAATTGAGGAGAAGATCAAGCTCCTTCAAGACCTGAGTAAGATATAGATTAGGAAAGGGCATCTCCATTGGGTTATGGGGGAAGAATTCAATATGATAACCTTTCTATCAGAGAAGAAAGGGGGCCAAAGAAGAGTAGATAGAGATGTTGAAGCATTCAAGGAATTCATTGAGGCAACCAACCTCATTGACATGAAAATTGTGAATGGATGCTTCACTTGGAGTAATAAGTGGGGAGGGTAGCATCAAGTTGCATCTAGGCTTGAAAGTTTTTTAATCTCGGAAGATTTACTAATGAGAGGGGTAGATGTGGCAGCAAATATCCTTCCCTGTGGGGGGTTTGACCATTGGCCAACGATATTAATGATACAGTTGGTAAGTACCCCCCCAAAAGAGGCCTTTTAGATTTGAAGCCTTTTGGTTAGAGCACCTTGACTTTATGGAGAATATCAAAGGATGGTGGGAGTAACATATCCCAGCCAAAGGCTAAAAAATGTACACCTTAAGGGCACGTTTAAAACATATTAATCTAAAATTAAAGTAGTGGAATAAGACAGAATTTGGGAACATATTTCAAGAAAAAAAGGAATTAGAACAAAATATGGAAGCATTGCAACAATAAATGATATCATAAGGCTACTCAGAGGAAAGAAAATAAAGGATATGGAGCTATTAAAGAAGTGGGAGGATAGATGTAAACAAGAGGAAATTCTATGGAGACATAAATTTCGAGTGTTATGGCACACGCAAGGAGAGAGAAACACTAATTTCTTTCACTGCTCAATAATAGAACATAGAAACTCCAACAGAATCCCTAGAATAAAGGATGAGAGGGGGAAATTTTTTGTAGCCCATCAAGACATTGAGGAGATATTGGTCCAACACTTCCAAACGATAGTTGAAGTACCCCAAGTGGATATGCGAGAAAATATCCAAAGGATTGTGAGGCATATCCTGAAGGTGCTCACAGAAGAGCACAACAAGAATTTAAACAAGTCGGTCTCCATGGAGAAAGTGGCACTGGCAGTGAATGAAATGGCTAATGAGAAATCCCCTAGATCGGATGGATTTACTATATATTTCTTTAAATCTTGTTGGGAAATTGTCAAATATGATATATATGAGGTGGTGGTTGATTCCAAAGAGCCAATAACAATTCTAAAATCCCTGAATTCAACTTTTATAGCCCTTATTCCCAAGGAAGAATTGGCCACTACCCATGAGAAGTTCAGGCCAATATCTGTTTGCAACGTTTTGTATAAATCATATCCAAAGTAGCAGCTAATCAAATAAAAACAATTCTACCTTATCTGATCTCTAAAGGAACAATCAAGTTTTGTGGAGGGGAGACACATTCTAGATAATGTAATTTTGGCGCACGAAGTAGCTCATTCACTGAAAACCCAGAAAAAGTTTGGTATGATTATGCAATTAGATTTATCTAAGAATATGATAAGATCAGTTGGGAATACATGGCAGTGGTGCTAGAAGCGTTTGGGTTTAATAAACACTAGACCAATTCGATTATGGGATTGGTCTCATCACCCAATTTTTTAGTTATGCTTAATGTAGCTCCATCAAAACCTTTCTTTCTGTCCAGAGGAATTCAGAAAGGGGACCCATTGTCTCCCTTCCTGTTTATCTTAATGATGGAAGGAATTGGGAGGGCGTTTTTGTTAAAATTGGAAACCAGGGCAAAAATTCATGTTATTCATGGATGATAATACTTTTATTATATTCCTCTCGTCGAGAGGTATAGGATTGATATAAATATCATCCGATTCCGATAAGTATTCATGGAGATATGAATTTATTTTGATTATGGAATTATTATCAAGCCGACCTACAACTCATGTAGGTTCAGAAGCCCAACAGTCGCATCTATTCAAACACCAACGTTGTGTATAAATATAAGAGGAATTTTCCTCATTTTCTCACACACTTCTCATCACATCTCTCTCTTCTCTACTGCACAGAAATGGGTCTCTCTCTCACACATGTGAAGCCGGAAGCTGTTGTACCTGAAGCTGCAACTGCAGATACAAAGATTGACCTGTGTGGCCTAGAAGATCTCCTCTTTGGAACAATGTTGTAGGTTCATCGGAACCTCCTCTGAAAGCTGCAACTTTTGGTGGTGGAATGAAGTCAATCTGACGAACGGTTTGCAAGATATCGACTGCCCTAGTTTGAAGTCGGAAACTGCTGAAACTGAAGCTACAACTGCAGAAGTAAAGATTGACCTGCGTGGCCTAGAAGATCTCCTCATCTGAACTGCACTATAGGTTCATATGAATCTCCTCTGAAAGCCACAACTTTTGGTGGTGGAATGAAGTCAATCCGACGAACGGTTTGCAAGATATTCACTACCCTTGTTTGAAGCCGAAAACTGCTAAAACTGAAGCTGCAACTGCAGAAGTAAAGATTGACCTGTGTGGCCTAAAAGATCTCATCATATGAACTGCACTGTAGGTTCATCTGAACCTCCTCTGGAAGCTGCAAATTTTGGTGGTGGAATGAAGTCAATCCGACGGTCGGTTTGTGAGATATTGTCTGCCCTAGTTTGATAATGAAGCCGCTAATGTTGATGTTGTTGATCTAGGGTTTGCTACTGATGATATGAATCAGATTTTTTGTACTATTTCTCTCTGCTGAATTATTGAAGATAAAAGAAGATTTGATCAAAGGGTTTCCCCACACATTGTGGGGTTTGTCCCTGGCTAGCTGCCACATCTTGTGTCTCTTGTCTTGGCTTGTTTTCTGTCGATCGTTTAATGTTCTATCTGCACTTTACTTTATGTACATGTGATTGCTAATCGGTGGAATATAATAAGAAAAAGAAGTAAACTGTTATAAGCATATAACATACCATAACTTAACAAGAAGGACTGGGTGGAAGTGGAGCGCGCCGCAAAGAAGTAGGCTGAATAGGAAGAGAGTGACTCCGAGCACAATGGTAAGTATCCTTCATCCCAAATAGAGGAGGAGGAGTAGTTAGAGTAGGGTGGTGGTGGTTAGGAGGAGCAGAGCACTCCCTTTCAGGTCAATAGATACAAGGAACAAGGAAAGGAAGGGCCACAGAAGAAATGGAAAGTGACATCATTCTTGTTTTCACTTGGGAATATAAAATAGAGGATTGGGTAAACATCTGACATCTGATGCTCTTTGAGGATGAGTTAGGGAATCCAAGATAAGAATAGTTGTGGAGGACCAATATTCTTTGAGAAATGGGACTCAAAGATAAGAATAGTCATAGTGGAACACACCCTGAGAACTTGAGTGGGTTATGTTCCAAGAGAGTCAATGATAAGGGTGTCTATAAATCATTGGTCTCGCCAACATTGAGCTCAGATCTTGTGGAGAGATAGAGATGTTAGTCAAGGCCTTGTTATGTGACAATGTTGGTTGATATGATGCTATACAGATGGGTTATTGATCTGATTCTTCTTATGAGAAATTATCCAGATTGAGAATGATCAAGCACCATTATGAATACCTCCCTAGTTAAGAGGGAGTGTTCAAAAGTGTAACTAGGTTTGGTCTTCATAATGACATGTAATTTTGATTTTATGTAAAGGATGTAAAGAATAAAAATAAATTTATTGTAATGGTTGACCCATGGGTTTCATAAGCAAGAGATTTTATTTTTAGTTAAGGCTCCCATTGTAAGCCCTTAGGGATTTTGTCATCTAGTCATAAAAGTATAAAGAGTCATTCTCATGTATTAAAGGCATGTTACGCATTGTAAAAATAAAATATGTTTTTATAATTAAACCTCAAATACCTTTTCACTAGTCTTCTCTCAAGTCGGCCTACAATGAAGGGGATTATTCTAGAAAGATGAAGTCGGACTACTCCAGTGGTCATGTTGGCCTAATAGTCATGGAAAAACCACTATATATAGAAATGATTGACCTCGTTTGGAGAACAACAATTCGGTCAAGAAAATATGAGATAACCAAGTGCAAAAATTACCCTAGAAGGAGCCTTAACATCAGCGAAGGAAGAAGAAAGGACAATGAAGATAGTATCATCATTGTGGACTATTTTTGGGCTAGTCTACCCTTACACGTGAGAAGATTGCATATCCGAAGTTGTAAAAGGGAGGTCAAATATTGCAATCATATAAAAGTGATCTAGGTTGGGTGAAGACTTTGCTAAAGGACACTGAGTAGAAGAGAAAGAAGTCTAACTCCAAAAGGAGACTACTCAAGGATCAAAAGGTTGATCTAGGGTTTCTGTTGTGAAGCAAAAGGGTTGTAGAACTACAAGAAGAGGCCGAAATTCTGAAGGAAGTTAGGAATAGGAAGAGGAAGAGAAACATTGATCTAAGGATGAAGATGAGGCTTGTGACTTGGTCTTGGAAGGGCTCTAGTGTCAAGGGTCTTTGTCATGGCCTTGGTATTCATCAATTAAAGATTATATATTAAGAATTTGTTTGGGTTTTCCTCTCAAAGAGTGAGAGGTTTTGGCCCTGGCTGACAACTTATATACTGTGTTTCTTGTCTCATGAATTGGTAATTGTCTTGATGAAAAGGACACAATAATAACATAAGAAAAAGAAGATCATAATCAAGAATAAAAAAAGACACTCACAAGAACTTATTATAGTAGATAAATCACCTATCTATTGATGCCCTAGAGAGGCGTTCTCAACCTAGTATGTAAAGATGTTGTAATGTCTTGTAAACATTTTGACTCAGTAAAAATAAAATAAAACCAGCCAAGATCCATATCAGCTTTGGATCTACCAAGCGTTGAGAGGGATCAAATATATTTTCTCTCTAAAAAAGGTTTGCATCTCAAGAGATTTGATCCCTCTCAGCACTTGGTAGATCTAGATTTAAGATGGATATAGCCTGGTTAATATAACAAAGAAGGGTTGAAATAGTTAAAAATTGTGATGTGCACTAGTTGATTCATTGGTGAGTGGCAATTCTATTGAGAAAAGTAGGATCATTGTGGCATTTGGATATGTTTTTGTTAGAGATTCTAAGACCAAACCTAGATTCCCTAATGACATGGAAAATCAACATGGTATCGGTGCTACTTTAAAGGGCTAATGGATGAGAGTGTGCACACCATAAGCATGTGAGCTAGTGGAATTCATGTAGATTAAGAGGGAGTCTAGCTTCAAAGGGAGAAGCCCTATGGAAGTTTGAGATCTTCAGGTTTTGATGAGGTAGAGACTCTATAAAGAGAATGATCCATTACATAGGGTTTGCTACAATGATGGATGCCAAATGGGCTAGTGTCATCAGAGACTTCCAAGAAGTGGAAGTACCTCCCTCACTAAGAGGGAGTGTTGAAGTGTGTAGCTCAGGAGGTATTCCAAAAAACCCTAGGAGGTAGGATTTTGTGAGTTTGGTCACAAATGGGTTTGTGGGCAAATATCTTGAGAGAAGGGCTTTTAGACCCAAGAAGGGGTTTGAAATTCTAAAAAGAAAAATTAAATTCCTAAGTCTAAGAGGATCAAAACACTTAACATCTAGAGGATTACAAAGAGGCTTAGGGATATCTATTTAAAGAGCCTTAGGATAAAGGCTATATCATCGAATGAGAGGGAACTCATTTGATCTAAATAAGGCGAAGATGTAGTCCAAAGGGAGGTTGCAACTAGGAGGCTAAGACAGGGCTACAAGGAAGGTCAAGTTCTCCATCCAAGTGCATTCTCTCAAGGAGAAGGTTCAACCATAGGTCCCATAGACCTAAGATCCCAAGCAAAAAGAAGTAGTAAAGAAAAGTTGATTTCCCTTCACGTGATATGGTTTAGGTTTGAATATGAGGTCTGCTAGCCATGTTTTTCTATGAGGATTTGGGCATAAAAATGAGTAAAAACCCAAGTGAATTAGGCTGCCAAGTTTTTATTCAGTTGGAGGACAACAAGATCTCTAAATTACTGTTTCTAGAGGGATGCAAGGCTTGTTGGGTAGAAACATCAAGGCGACAGACCTCAAAGAACAACACAACTTGAAAGAGAGAGTTTTTACTAGTTATGGGAGGTTTGCACAACCCATGGTACTTAAAATTTGAATCTGATCAAATGCCCTAACAGAGAGCCTTCAACCTTAGGAGGTAAGACTAGATTCATGGACTTTGGGACTGCTAGAAAATGAGTTATGGAGTGAGAAGGGATTGATCTTCAAGGTGTTGGATGCGTGGAGATAGGAGGTTATTCCAAGGGTTTGGAATAAGATAGATTCAACTCCTAAGTAAAATGAGAAGAAGTGTGTTTAATAATTATTAGAGGATCAATCATAAAGGGTTTAGGACATAGTTATGTATGCCCTATATTAGGGTAGGTCCATTATGTGATTAGTAGGTATTTTCCCTAATATATGTGTAAAATATCACTTTAGATCTGAGTAGAAGAGGGAAGGAGTGAAGTGTTTCTGAGTAGTTGAGGTTGAGTTAGTGGGTTGTAAAAGTTGCTACAAGAAACCCTAACCAAGTGGTCAAAACTGCAGAAAGGAAGTGCACAAGCTGAGTTGACATAAAGCAGAAGATGAAGGGTTGGATTTCCATAAAGAGGAGCATGAGTTGATGAAGCTTAAGGAGTGTTGTTTCAAGGTTTGGAAAAAAAATATATTGGAGCCCAAGAAAAATGATGAGGATGAAACTTAATCATTATTAGAGGGAAAATCTACAAGCCCTAGGTGAGGGCAGTTCTAGTGTCCCTATATTAGTCAAGGAGATGTCTAAAGATTGGAAGGTTTGAAGCATAAGAAGCAATGTAGAATTGGTCTGCATATTGGATGGTTGGATGGAAACTTAAGAGCAGATTGGAGGACTTCAATAGTTGTCATTTTGTAGCCCTAAGTGTAGAATTGAGAAGGATCTCAAGCATGCTAGGAGAGGCAGAATTATTGAGCTCAAGTACTGCATCCAAGAGAGACAGATTGATAGCCCTAGTTCACTATGTAGAGATGGACTTCTGCAATGAGAAAAAGGGAAATATTTGTGCTCTATACTTGTATTCATACAACATCAATGGAAGTCAAAAGTGGGTAGCTAAAGAGATGTTCACAAACGAAGTTGTGAAAAACTAATAGAAGTCCCTATGTGTTGACTCATTGTTGGACTAATGATCAACTAGAGGGAAGACTTATTGGAGCCTTGTTCAATGGACAAAAATAGTTGTAATAATTGATAGATGCAGATTTAGATGTTGCAGATGGGAAGACAAGAGGACCCACCATATGTGTTTAGGACACATGGATTAGAAGGGATGTGTGTGACAACCATTATCAAGTAGGCCAAGTGTTGTCTTGTTCAGGGTAGATTCACAGTCAAATTGATTGAATCCAATCCCTAGTTTGTATTCTTGTATAAGTGATTGTATGAGGGCCATGATCCCTAGTATGATAGACCTAGACTATTGTTTTATAGCTTGTTAATCTAAGAAAGAAGGGTTGAAAAACTTAAAATTGTTATGTGCACCGGTTGATTCACTGATCTGTGTAAATTTTGTTGTGCAAAGTAGGATCATTGTGGCATTTAAGTATGTTTGTGTTAGAGATTCTAAGACCAAACCTAGATTCCATAGTGCTGAGGAAAATCAACATGTTATTAAAGCTACTTTGAAGGGTCAGTGGATGAGAGTGTGCATAGTGGAAGCATGTGAGCCAGTGGAGATCATATAGATTCATAAGGAGTTTAGTTTTAAAGGGAGAAACCCTATGGAAGTTCAATATCTTTAGGTTTTGATGAGACAAAGACACTACAAAGACAATGATCCACTCTACAAGGTATGCTGTAGTGATGGATACAATATGGGCTAGTGTTGCTAGAGAATTCCAAGCAGTGGAAGTACCTCCCTCACTAAGAGGGATTACTGAAGTGTGTAGCTCAAGAGGTATTCCAAAAAACCCTATGAGGTGGGTCTATGTAAGTTTGGTCCCAAATGGGTTTGTGGGAAAAGGACTTGAGAGAAGGGGTTTTAAACCCAAGAAGGGGTTTAAAATTCTAAAAAGAAAAATTAAATTCCGAAGTCTAAGAGGTTCAAAACCCCTAAGATATAGAGGGTTCTATAGAGGCTTAGGGATATATATTTAAAGATGCTTCAGATGAAGGCTAGATCATCGAATGAGGGGAATATTGTTTGATCTAAAGGAGGTCGAGATGTAGTCCAAAGGGAGATTGCATCTAGGAGGCCGAGAAAGGGCTACATAGAAGGTAAGGTTCTCCATCCATGTGAAATTGCTCAAGGAGAAGGTTCAACCAAAGGTGTCACAAACCTAAGATGTCAAGCCAAAATTAGTTGCAAGGATGAGTTGATTTCCCTTCACATGATCTGGTTTGGGTGTGAATAGCATATATATTTTCCATGCTTTTCTTTGAGGGTTTGGGAATAAAAACAAGTAAAACCCCAAGTGAATCAGACCACTATGTTTTTGTTCAATTGGAGAAGGTTAATACCTCTAAATCAATGTTTGTAGAGGGATGCAAGGCTTGTTGGGTAGACATATCAAGGTCGCACACCTCAAGGAACAATGGAACTTGAGAGAGAGGGATTTTACTATGTATGGGAGGCATGTAAAAACCATGCTAGGGTATATCTGATGCTTATCAGATGCCATAATGCAGAGGCATCATCCTCAGGAGGTAAGTCAAGACCCATGGACTTTGGAACTGCTAGAAAGGAGATATGGAGTTAGAAGGGACTATTGGGATGGAGTCCCTTGGGTCAATTTTGGGGCAAAAGCCCAAGTGTTGGGACAAAAGGCCCAAGTTTTGATGTTTATAATGTAAAGTCTCCGCAAATTGTGGTCACTGAGCGCGTAGATAGTTAAAGTGTCATAAAGGGTGTTACCCTTCTTTTATGTAAGTTGAGTCGACTTTTGAAGATCTACCCATGGTATGTGGACCATGGGATTGTATAAATAGGTGTGTCTTAGAGGGTCTAAGACAAGTAATAGATGATGAAGAAGAATGTAATAGGTCAATAGAGAGAAGATCGTAGAAGTACTAGAGTATAAGGAAGGCTCAGTAGCTATGTGTGCAGAGGCCTAGAGTAGAGTCCACAGTTGAGTGCGTGGACCCTGCAACTAAGTGCGCAGGGAAGTCTCGAGTCTGTAAGAAGAACTGAGCATTAATAAAGAGATTATAAGAGAAATTCCTTCGTTTTGTCTACTTACATCTATTTTATATGAATGTGTTTATATTGTGATGAATGATGGGTTTATGAAATAACGATGTATTGATGTGTGACTTTACACGATTTATACTATTATATGAACACAATTGATGTTAAGTGTTTACACAAAGATTATATTGTTGTATGTTAAACTTATCGAACCCTTAAGTTGATTTGAGTAATTACTGGGTTATAAGTAATCTTTGATGTGTGTAAGTAGTTGACTCACCTTTTCAGATTCCATGAAAGACAATTGTAAACGTTCGCGGAGGTATAGAAGCTGATTAAAGGGAATTCTATCGTTAAGCCATAATAGGCTTATCGATCTACGTGAAAGCAGATTTAGGGCATAAAATGACATTACACTAATATCTGGGTGCAGAAACTTGATCCCAACTGTTATCACCTAGAACTGCAGTGTTATGTACATAAAGTTGTCCATAAATTTTTGTTCTTTGTTGTCCAAAAATAGGTGTCTAATGGTTATTACCCTATGTGTGTTACTTAGGGATCGAGTTTTATAAAGGTATTCATATGAATCATTTTCAAAAACCGTTAGCTATCCTCCATCATGATTATATAAGATATATCTTGTCTTGTATACGTCACTGGGTCTTTTCGCGTTTTCGCACCGAAATTTTTATTGGTTGATTTTGCAGCGCAATGATGTCTTAGTCTTGTCACAGCATGTCATTAACCATCCATTTCGTAGCGCATGTTGTCAACTCATATCTGTCTGCGCTACGAAATCGCGGATTCGGGGATTAAAACAGCACTGATTCTTAGAATGTCATGTCTAAGGGATGAGTCAGTATGTCCGTCCGTTTAATTGTCAGAATGGCGTCCTTTCAAGCAAGTGTAAGCCATTATTTCCCCAATAGGTTCATAACCGCGCACCCAAAATCATTGAAATGGTCTGTAATGCCGGTAGTGGTATGATGTTTGTTAATGCTGTATGAATTGGCCCGTTTACCTGATAAGACTGTTAAAGCAGAGGAGCCCGAATTCATTCTCTATAAGGAACCTGATTGGAAGCGAGCCGGCGTTCAAAGTTTGAGTTTGCATTTGAAGATTGAAGCTGGTAGTGTTTCTCTGTGCAAAGGAGTGCAAAGCAAGATGGAGAAGAAGGGGCATCGGTCTGGAAGGTGTCAGAGAACTGAACCTGTGGGATTGGATCTCGCATTGAGAG
>APFE030182947.1:2919-14882 GCA_000404065.3 Pinus taeda | reverse complement strand
ATATTACAGCGGATTTGCTGTAGGTTGTGTCTCTTCATTTTGCTGGATAATAGAAAGGAAGGACTGGCTGTTCGAGGTGGACGCCCAAACTGGGTGAACCACGTATATCTGTGTCTCTCTTGTTTTGTGCGTTTTCTGTGTTTATATTTCTGCAATATTTTATGTGTTCCATTGCTCCGTAATATATATAATATTCTAACAGTTCTCTCATCAATCTCAACACTTCTGCTAAATGTTTGACATGCTCTTCCTGATTCTTAAAATGTATCAGGATGTCATCAATGAATACAATAACAAACTTGTCTAAATAAGGATGCAACACATTATTCATCAAGCACATAAAAGTAGTTGGGGCATTAGTCAAACCAAAAGGAACTACAACAAACTCATAATGCTCATATTTGGTCCTAAAAGCAGTGTAGTAGATGTCCTCTTCCTTGATGCGTACCTGATGGTATCCTAATCTCAAACCAATCTTTGAGAACATTATTGCTCCCTTCAACTGAACAAACAAGTCATCAATCCTCGACAATGGGTACTTGTTCTTGGTCGTCACCTTGCTCAACTGCCTGTAATTAATGCACAACGTGACAGTACCATCCTTCTTCCTCTTCACAAATAACACTAGTTCACCCCAAGGCGATACACTTGGCCTAATGTATCCCTTATCAAGCATTTCCTTCAAATGCAACTTCATCTCTACTAACTCTAGAGTGCTCATCTTGTAAGCTGCCTTTGATGTTAGTGTTTCCCTTGGTACCAACTCAATAGAAATGTCTAGTTCCCTGTGAGGAGGCAACTCTGGAATCTTTTCGGAAAAATACATCATGAAATTTCTGCAAGACTGGATACCTCTTGAAGATTTTTGCATCCTCAACATCCTTACCCTTATCACTAGAAATATGAACTGCAAACATCAAACACCCTTTTCTAAAGTTGCGCTTAGCCTAAATAGTTGTGACTATCCTAACTGACGTAGGCTTCTTCTTTCCTTGTAAGATTCTCTTTTCCCCATTATCATCCAAGAACTCAATAGCTTTGTCATAGCAATCTACTTTGGTCCTATGAAGATACAACCAATCCATACCCAAAAGCATACTATATGATCCCAATGGCAGTACATTGAAATGTGTTATTGTAGGCATACCATTCAAATCAAATGCACAAGATCTTACCCAATGATGAAATCTCTTTTTAGTACCTATAGCCAACTGCATCAACCAAGACTTTTCATGCACTTCTTTTCTTAAGCCACACTTATCCACTAAGTTAGGATTAACAACTATAATTTGATCCAAGATCAATAAAAATAGAAACAACTCGACCACAAAGCTTACCTTCCATCTCAATATTGGATGCCTGATGATCTACCTGTATGTTGTCCACAACTGCATAAATCTGAGGAATACTATGACCAGCATCTCCATTTTTCTGCGCCTCCTGAGCACTATAGGTCTGAAGCCTACCTCCCTGGTACAATAGACAATCCTTCATGCGATGATCTTTGGCACATATCCAACACTACAACAGTCCGCTGCCATCACCTCTAGTATGCTTCTCTCTAGGCTGCAACCCATGTCCCTTCTCAACTACATTGACCTTCTTGTAAGGAACCACATTTTCTTTTGCTCCTACATCTCAAGGTCTTCCCCACTTCGGTGGCCATTTCCCTTTAACTTTCTCACTTCTTTTCAAATCATGCTTAGGCTCAGCTTTGTGTTTTGACTGCTCATAACAATGCTTCAACTTCTGTATGACTTCTTCCAACAATCTAAGCTCATCAAACTCAATCCAGTCTCTATATGTTGTTGGCAATCCACTGATGAATATTTGAATCTTAGCCTTCTCATCCATGAGATAAGGCACATACCTCAATAGCTCCAAGAAACTTCTAGTATACTCATCATCTCTCATAGAACCCATTTGAAGCTCATAAAACTCCTTAGCTTTGTCATCATAGTACCTGATCCGTTAATGAAAAAGGTATTATAGGTTATGTGTGAAGTTGCCTATGTTACTTAGTGCAACGGATCAAAAAGATTGCGAATAACATAAACACTTAAACAATTAGAAAACACATTCAAGCACATCAACACAACCAAATTTAATGAACGAGTTCACCGGACTTTCTGGCTACGTTTCCTGGTCCTTTCGCTTCCAGTGCTGACCTCTCTATTATGTCTTCAAATTATTGTTACAAATGTGAGCTTAGAAACAGAGTCTCAAACACGAAAATGGATCTCACCATTGTGCTTAGCTTGAGTTTTCGAGTCAGAACGAGTATACACTTGAGCGTACTTGGTGTAAGAATGTACAGGGTAAGTTCCTCAGACAGAACACCAAAAGTACACCGCTCACAAACAGATCACAGATCAATACACCAGTGTTTTGACGTGGTTAAAACCCTCAGAGAGGGAAACAGTCCACGGCCTGTGCCAACGTGGCTACTACAGGCAATTTATTAAGAATGAAAATTTACATAAGCTTCTCTCATGCACGGTTAACCTACAAATGACCCTCCATGCGCTTTAAATAGAATTCATGGACCAATCGGGTGTCAAGCCACGGATCAAGTGTCGGTAATACCGAGGAGAGAATGAACCGTCGGATCACTACATATCGTGACCGTCGGATTGTAAGTTACAAATGTACATAGTAAAGAAACACACTTTACCTAACTCTATACTAGACCAAGTTATACTTAACTATTCCTACGTGTCGGAATATCCTAACACTTGGCCACTATGACCTATAGACCCCCTGGAACGATTCAAAACCACACTCTGTCAAATTTTTTGGTGATATGGTATTAATATACCATGTTTAGTTACAAACTGCAATAAACGTGGAATAATACGATTACATTAAAAACAGAGGATAAACCAAAGGACCGGCGGGCGTGGAGTTGACCCCGACCATCCGGCCTTTTCCCGACATAGATCCCGATACCATATAATCCGACAGCTATCGTGTCGTCCGCTCTCAAACGATCTCCACCATTAATCTGTCCTGCTTGATTTGACGGTTGTCATGCAATCTCGCGCTCCAACTAGCACGTCGGTTAATTCTCTGAAAGCATGCAAGAAAAGATGTTTCTGGATACTACTTGTTGACCGCTGAATGGAATTGCATAGATTTCTGAAAAAACCATTTCCAACCTTTGAGGCATGCAAGAAATCGTTTACTGCTTCCTTGTCGAAACTCAAAGAAGTTTAACTTCTTTTGAATAATCTTATTGCGTTTTTTTCAAGGATAACATGCTTGCGTGTCTCAACGCGATATGCGTCGATCTCCTTTGATTAGACGATCTTTGCTCTCGTTCGCTGATCCAATCACCTGTGTATGAACTAATCACAGATTGCCACATCACCTTCTACGTTGACATCACCTAGAACCTGTGACTCATTCCCGGGTTGCCACGTGTCCTGCTGACATAGGCATTGACTTTTGACCTAAATCTTTAATTGGCTCTAATTTCTTCATCTGGACTCGGATTTACGCATTGTTTGCATTGTAGGATTTGTATTAACGAGCACTTTGACTTGAGCCTACTTTCACCTGCATTTGAAGACTTTTGATCTAGAGGCAAAACTGAATCCATTTTGGATCACTCCTCCCCACTGGAAGCTTTTGGTCCACCAAAAGTTGGTTTTAGCTATCGAGTAAGTGAGGATAAAGTTCCCTCACTTTTCCAATCTCTATCCATCGTGCTTTACTTGGATTTGTACCTTTGAGGCCAACTCGAAGATACTCAACATTTCCCCTTTGCGAAGTTCTTATCCTCCTATCAAGAACTGTGTCCTCCTGCAACTCATTGAGATACTCGGGCAATAGATCTTCGATGGAAGGTAGCTGACCTTTCTCTTCAGGATCTTCAATCAATGAAGGTTCATATAATCGCAAGTTTTCAACATTTACAACAAAGTATTTTTGCATGTAGGCTAGTAGATCTAGGCAGAAAGTATTTTCAACAATTTTATCAAGTATTTTGAAAGGACCATATCTAATTGGTTTCAAATTTTTACCTTCCCTTTGCAGTCTTTCTTTGCTGGTATACAACTAGACTTGATCACCAACTTGAAAACTATGCTCAACTCGATGCTTGTCATGTCGCACCTTATACTTTGCTTGGCTTCTTTCTAGCTGTTCCTGTACTGCCTGGTGAATTTCCTGGATTTGTTCAATAAACTTGGTTGCTTTGTCCACATCATTGTGTCCATCAACTGCTATGTCTTTACCAAAGACAAAATCCAAGGGAGACTTTGGTATAAGACCAAAACAAGTCTCAAAAAGAGATCTTTGAGTAGAAGAATGTTTTGCATGGTTGTAAGCATGCTGCACATAACACAAATGCTCATCCCAAAGTTTGGGATGCTTGCTGCAATATCTTCGAAGCAACTGTATCACTGTCCTGTTGACCACTTTTGTCTGACCATCTATTTGTGGATGGAATGTCGTGCCCTTATTTAACTTTGTGTCCATTAACTCCCATAGACTTGACCAAAATTTCCCAACAAATCGAGAATCTCAATCAGATACAATAGAAGTGGGTAACCCAAAATGAACCCATACATTTTGAAAGAACAACTTTGCAGTTTGTTCCGCTATGACCTGTTTATTACATGGTGTCAAAATACACATCTTACTGAACCTATCCACAACTACATACAAATAATCATGACCCTTTCTAGACTTTGGCAATCCCCCAACAAAATCCATGGAAACACTTTCCCAAGGACGAGAAGGAATTGGAAGTGGAGTATACAAGCCTAATTTTCTATTACATGGATTGCTTGTAGCACACATAGTACATCATTTAATATATCTAGAAACTATCTCATTCATTCATGGCCAATAGCAGAACCTTTGTAATTGTGCAACTGTTTTACTTACACCAAAATGACTTGATATGGGAGAAGTATGTGCTTCTCGAATTACATTAACTCTTTTAGTTTGTGGAATGCATAACTTTCCCAAATGATATAAGATTCTGTCCTTTATGAAATAATCCAATTCTTCTACATGCTTGCCATGACTTAAAGTTGCATATACATCCTTAAAATATGTGTCTTGAGCATATTGTTCAATGTAATTTTCATGAATTACTAAATTATGTTGAAGTATTGTGGATGCATTTATAATTGGTCTTGATAACATGTCTCCAGCCTTATTATGTATGCCCTTCTTATATCTGGGAACAAGATGAAATTGTTGTAGAAAACCCATCCACCTATAATGTCTTGATTGTTGCAGTTTAGTTTGAGTGTAAATATTGAAGTGGTCGATGATCTGTATGTATGATTGTTTCTTTACCCATTATGTAATGTTTCCACTTTTTAACACTCTGAACTAATGCATACAATTCTTTATCATATGTAGGATAGTTAAATACTGCTGATGTAAATGTCTTAGAATGAAAGCATATAGGATTTCTGTTCTGCATCAGCACTGCCCCCATGGCATATTCACTTGCATCTATCTTGATGTCAAATGGATGTTGAAGATCTAACAGTGCTAATACTGGTGTTGTACTGATCCTTTCTTTCAATTTGTCGAAGGCTTTCTGTTGTTTGCCTCCCCATTGAAACACTTGTTTTACACTTGTCAAAGCATGTAAAGGAGCTGCAATCAAAGAAAAGTTAGCAATAAACTTTCTCCAATATTGTGCTACCCCTCAGAAACTTCTAACTTCTGTAGCAGTATTGGGCTTAGGCCAATTTACAATGACTTTGACCTTAGAGGGATCTATATTCAATTCACCACCCCCGACAATATAACCCAAATAATTAAAAGATGTTCTGCCAAATTCACATTTTGACAGTTTTACATAGAGATTTTCTCTTTTCAATACATCTAAAATTTGCTTTACATGTTCATCCCATGTTCTACTAAAAACAAGAATATCATCTAAATAAACTATTACAAAATCATCAATAAATGGTCTAAATACATCATTCATGATTCGCATGAATGTAGATGGAGCGTTAGTTAAGCCAAAAGGCATAACCAACCATTCATAGAGTCCTTGTTTCGTTTTGAAAGCAATCTTCCATACATCCTGTTCTGCAACTCTTATATGATGGTAGTCGCGTCGTAAGTCTAATTTAGAGAAGTAAACTACATCTTTTAATTGATCTAACAAATCATCAATGTGAGGAAGAGGAAAATGATTCTTTATTGTAATTTTATTTAGTGCTCTAAAATCAATGCACATTCTCCACGAACCGTCTTTCTTTCGCACTAACACAATATGTGATCCACACGGTGATGTGCTTGGTCGAATAAACCCTTAATCGAGCAACTCTTGTACCTGCTTCTTTATCTCTTCATTCTCTAGAGCTGATAACCTATACATTCCAATGTTAGGTAGTGGAGCATCTTGCTGCGAATAAATCTCATGTTCTATCTCTAGCTTGGGTGGAAGCCCTTTAGGCTCTTGAAACAGAGTATCATAATCGGAAACAACTTTAACTAGATCTACCTTCTGTTTAGGATTATAGCCTTGGAATGCATTGGATTTATCAACATCCTTAACTTTTACAATCATAAGTAAAAATTGCTTACTTGAATTTACAATTCTTTTCACCTGCCTTGAATTTATGAGAGAGAAGTTATCTTTGAGTTTATCAGCTCTTACAATATATTTAGTTCCATCCTTAGTAAGTTGATACTTATTTTCAATTCGATAGAATGTAGCATTTATATCGTACAAGTATGGACTTCCTAATACAATTCTACATATGTCCAATGGGGCTATGTCTAACTCAACCTCATCTACAAACTTTGACCCAATAACAAAACAGAGTTTACATTGTTTCGTAACTTGTAGCTTAGTTTTATCACACACCCAACCTAATGGATATGGCTTTTTATGAGGTTTTGTTTATAGACCCAACTTCTTTACAATTGCTTCAAAAATCAAATCAACTTGTGACCCACTATCAAATAAAGTATCGATTTTAGTATGCTTCGAAATGACTCTAATATGAAATAGCTCATTCCTTTCCCTCTCATCATTATCATTATCAACAGAATGCGAAGAATTACTTGTAGATGCTTTATAATCTTTACCTTTTATACCTATAGTTGTAACCATTGTCTCGTCACCTAAGTCTGATCCCAAGTCCTTTTGAACAACAACAACATTCTTTCACTCTTTACTCCCAAACTTCTTAGGCTTCAATTTTGGATGCAAAGACCAGCAGTGTGCCTCATCGTGCCCTTCCTTCTTTCAATGAGTGCATGAAGGTTTATCCTTATTCACAGTGTTTGTTTTCCTCTCCTTCCATTTCAGTTTCTTCTTGCCTTTATTCTTGCTTTCAATAGGTTTGGATTATTTCCCAACATCTGGGGTTACATTTTTACCTCTAGCTTCTAGATGAGTTGCTTGAACTGATACATCATCTAAGCTAGTTGGATTAAACATAAGTATAGTATGCCTCAAATAACTAAGAAGACCACCTATGTATTTTAACAATGTCTCTGGTGAATCCAATGATATGCCTAATGTTAAAGCTCTCTTATGAAATTCCTGAGTATAACTTTGAACACTTTGACCTTTTAATTGACGTAGTGTTTGCCAAATCATCATTGCTTGTTGCATATAGGCCAAATGAGAAAATTGCTTTTTAATAGCGTAAACAAATTCATTCCAAGTTGAAATGATTTTGCCATGCTTTTGGAGATCTGCTTGTGTCTTACCTTCCCACCATACAAGTGCGGTTCCTCCAAGTCGAAGGCTAGCAAGTTGGATCTTCTTCCTTTCTGAATCAACTTTCTGCACCCTGCAATATACATCAATTTGCCTTATCCAATTATCAAGCTTTTCAGCATTAAGTTCTCCATCATAAATTGGCAAATCAAATTTTACATCTAATTTGATCAAAGAGGCTTTCTTTTTCTTCTTCTTAGAAGAACTAGTTTTATGAGAAGAAGATGATGATGAAGACGATGATGGTGATGATGGAGGAGATGGTGCGGAAGCATCCCTCCTTTTCCTTTATCTTCTTTATCTAGAGGAACAAAAAGAAAAGGTTCCTCTGCTCCTTTGTCTGGTTTAGGTGATGAAGTGCCTTCACCTTTATCCTTTTTAAACTCATTATATATCTCTTCCACCATTACACGTATCGTCATGAAACTATCCAAGAATTGAGATTCTAAGCCAAGTGGATTTTCTTTTGTCATCCTTCTTTGTGAAAATACCCTTCGAATCTATGGATTTGCCTCAATAAGTTCTCCTTCTCCTTGTCCAAGCCTCAACCTAGTAAGCATTCAAATCTCCACACAAACTTGTCAAACCATACTACTCTGATACCACTTGATCCGTTAATGAAAAAGGTATTATAGACTATGTGTGAAGTTGCCTATGTTACTTAGTGCAACGGATTGAAAAGATTGTGAATAGCATAAACACTTAAACAATTAGAAAACACATTCAAACACATCAACACAACCAAAATTAATAGAGTTCACCAGACTTCTTGGCTACGTCTCCTCGTCCTTTCGCTTCCAGTGCTGACCTCTCTATTATGTCTTCAAATTGTTGTTACAGGTGTGAGCTTAGAAATAAAGTCTCAAACACGAAAATGGATCTCACCACTGTGTTCAGCTCAATATTTCAAGTCAGAAAGAGTATACACTCGACCGTACTTGGGCACTATGACCTCCAAACCCCCTAGAACAGTCCAAAACCACACTCTGTCAACTTTTTGGGTGATATGCTATTAATATACCATGTTTGGTTACAAACTTCAATAAACACGAAATAATACGATTACATTAAAAACAGAGGATAAACCAAAGGACCGGTGGGCATGGAGTTGACGCCGACCGTCTGGCCTTTTCCTGACGCAGATCCCAATACCATACGATCTGACGGCTATCACGTCGTCTTCTCTTGAACAATCTCCACCGTTGATCTGTCCTGCTCAATCCGACGGCTGTCACACAATCTTGCACTCCAACTAGCACGTTGGTTAATTCTCTGAAAGCACGCGAGAAAAGATGTTTCGGGATGCTACGTGTCGACCGTTCAGTGGAATCACATAGATTTTTGAAAAACCATTTCCAGCCTTTGAGGCGCGTGAGAAACCGTTTATCGCTTCCCTGCCGGAACTCAAAGAAGTTTAACTTCTTTTGAATAACCTCATCGCGTGCGTTTTCAAGGATAACCTGCTTGCATGTCTCGAAGCGATATGCGTCGATCTCCTTTAATCAGACGATCTCCGCTCTTGTTCGCTGATCCAATCACCTGTGGTATGAACCAATCACAGATTGCCATGTCACCTTCTGTGCTGACATCATCCAGAACCTGTGACTCATTCACAGGTTGCCACATGTCCTGCTGACGTAGGCATTGACTTTTGACCTAAATATTTCATTGGCTCTAATTTCTTCATCGGGACTCGGATTTACACACTGTTTGCACTGTTGGATTCATATTAACGAGCACTTTGACTTGAACCTACTTTCGCCTGCATTTGAAGACTTTTGATCTAGAGGAAAAACTGAATCCATTTTGGATTAGTACCTCTTCGATAAGTACTTCTTATTGAAGAGTCTCTCAAACTCATCCCAAACCAACTCTTCTTCTCAAATTCCCTTAACAATCTTCACATCTTCCCACCAAATATTTGCTTTCCCTTTGAGACTAAAGGTGGTTATCTTGGATTTCATGTTGTCTGAGTAGCTATGCAATCCGAAGAATTTCTCCATCCCAAGAAACCATGTCTCTACATCTTTTGACTTCTTCATCTCTCCATCAAATGTAGGAGGCTTCACTTTCTTGAACTCTTCAGGCAAATACTCCCTCCTCCTATAAGGATGATGACAGTGATGACTGTGATGATCTCTCCTAGATGAGGAACTAGAATGATTCCCATACATACCAATTCTCCTGTCAGGTGTATCCAATGATCTGCCACCTCTAATTATGTCCCCTTTATCCAACCTATATCCAGACTGAGATCTGCTACCATAGGCTCCGTTACTTTTCTATTCTTGCTCTTGACTGATCCTCATCTGTCCCTACTTCTACAACTCTGACAAGCTTTCAAGAATCGTTACATTAACCTCTGCCTGCTTCTCCTAATCCCTTGCAAGTCTTTCTTGAGCCTCAACTAACCTGTCATTGTCTACTTTGTAACGTCTGATCTCTGCCCTCAAACTCCTCAATGCATATGCTATAACAGAAGAATACTCTTCTCTTCGCTACCCAAATGATCTGTAGGGAGAGTCACAGGAACTATAGTCTACCATCTTGCTAGTCATCTTTGATTCTCTTCTTCCTGTAAGTGTGTCATGTTAGATAAACCAAAAAGATACCAAAATCAAATCCAGGTAGGTTTTAACCTTGTACATAAACTAGCATTTGCACCAAATGTTGCAAAAGAAACGTCGTAAGGCATAAATTGAGAAGAATCTTGACATATAGATCACTGAATATAAAAATTGGTAAACAATATGACATTCAAAAGCTTGATCAAAAGATTAAAGTCTTTTACCATTTTCTCTTAAGGTGATTGGATTTTCATTTACTTGTCCTTGCTTAACTTTTTTTGTGCATTTAGATTACTTTTTTCCAAATTGACAAATTCAAAATTGACCATAAATGAACTAGTTTAAAGCAGAGCTATGAAATAGATATATCAATAAAATATCAATACAACTAGTCACTGATATAACAACTTTACACTCTTTGATATTAGAGAAGTGGATATTTTGTTGAAAATTAATTATAAAGTCTTGACTACTTAGTATATCATGATATTGAGTAGGTTGAATGCCTAGGTCCAATCCTTTCAAATAAATGAATCTTAGAGAAGTGGAACTTTTGTTGAGCATTGATTAAATAATTCTTTTAGTTGACATAACAACTTTAATTCCCTATTCACAGGTACCATGGTGAACTCGTATGGTAGAAACCACGAGATTTCCTTTATTTAGCATGATATTATGCGAGACTTGGTTATGTATTTGACTAGGTAGAGGCCTATAAATAAACAAAAAAAGATTTTTATGAATCAGAAAGCAGACTCTATTCCCAAAAAGTGGAAAAAGGTCTCCACTAGTAGTAATTTCTAACCATTTTTCAATATTGAATTGTCTCACTTCATCAAAAGCTTGTAGTCTTTTAAATTCTACCTTCACATAATTTGATTCTCAATGTGTTAATTTGTGCATTATTGTATGTAGGTCTAATGGTGGAGAAGGATTGGCGTCATACATAAATTTCACAATTACTGTTAGGTTACTCGAACAAAATGTTTGATACATGAAAAAAAATAAAAATAAAACTCTACATGTGCATTTTTGTAACTTCTCTTCTTCAAGCAAATAATTTTCAATTTATGTTCCACGAAGAGATGTTGGTCAAGGCTGTTATAATCTTAATTAATCAAAGTACTAGGGGGAGCAATTTTAACTTAACTCTGACTAGGTGGAGCAGCGTACTCCAATAGAATGGATACAAAGAATGGACCGGCTTGTTTGATCTTCTTTGATCAAAGCCTCGATCTTCTTTGATCAAAACCTCAACAGGTGGTGAGATTAATGAAATATTCATAAGAAATGGAGTAAAGTTTTATTGACATGTTTGAAAATTTTATTTAATATATTCGTTTCATTATTAAAAAAAACTATTTCATAGATATTTTGATGTTATTTGATATAATAATAACTTAATTTAGATGTTATTTTATATTATAATAAGAACAGCGATTTAAAGATAAAATTACCTACATTTAATAATTGATATTTAGCGAGGATAGCGAGGGTAGTTATCTATTTGTTAATATGGATTGACTCTAAATTAATTAGAACTCATGGTAAATTTTACTTTATAATGACTTTGTTTAAAGAAATGTTACAATTTTCCCTGGTAAAATGACCAATTATTTTTCAAAAAATCAGACTAGACTATTGAAGCGTTCAAATCATTATTTAAATATTTAAATCAAAAGAAT